>JBBPTO010001384.1:0-16146 GCA_038094155.1 Pulveroboletus cf. aberrans
GGGCTCATAACCTAACAGGAGGGTACAAGGGTACTCCTGTTGTGCAGGGAAGAGAAGAGAGAGGTGACCCAAGGATGCTAACTGAGATGGAGACTAACATTCTTGTGACCAAGTTAGAGTCAGTCAAGATTGATGAGATCAACCCTTGTGAGCTTCTTAAAAGCTTGATCTCAAGGGAAAATGAATTTTATTATTATTCACATCATGGCGCCTACATCCTTTAAATACATTCAGGAACCCATATGTACTTGTGTGTGATGTAGCTAGAACAAGGTCAATAATGTCACAATGACATCAGAGAATCTGGCATGCTACTCCACTTATTTCAAATAGATGGAGTTGAGTCTGGATGAACCCAACACAGTGGTTGTGGAGATAGAAATGCTCCAGACCAATGACACCTGCTATTGATAGTGCAAAGTATCCTCTTTCCACATTGTAGTATACCTGAAGTGCAACATACTCAGCATAATGCATAAATGTGCGATGCTTTCGGTAGATTATGTAAGCACTGAAAGCGGTCATGCCACCAGCAATTGATCCATTTTTGGGCATTCTGTTAATACACATATCTCCTTTGTTATTTTGCTTCACCACTCATTCCCTCTGCATGAAAGGCTCTTATCATTAATCTGAATAGTATAATATGTGTGTAATTACATTTAATACCGCTCATTATATTATTCTTTGCTGCATATCTGTACATAGACAAAAATACAAAACAGCATCTGATATTTCTGTTTTCAATGGAATGCCAGTCTGAAAATTTAATCCCAAGTAGTATAAATGTGTATCTAGCATGTACTAACATCAACAGTCCAAGGGAGCTTCTTGTATGATATGAAGAAAAGCATATCCTCCCTCCCTAACCCCTAGAATTGCGCACCATCCATTCATTAATTCAGGTTAAGTGGTGGTATACATGTAGCACATAATGGTATCTACAACATATCAGGAGTTCAGATGCAGTGAGGCATTCCTTGGGAGGTAACATTGTGATATGTTATATTTCCATCTATTTTTGAAGTGGTCTAATCAGTGTATATTGTCAGGTAAAGTATTTAGGGTTCAGTAATACATATAGTACACTATATACCTACATTTCAGAAAATGTACAGCAAATAATAATATAATTAGTGATAGTAAATGCAATTACACATGTATTATACAATTCTAATTGATAATAAGAGCTTTGGATGGAGGGGGAATGAATGGTGAAGCAAACTAACAAAGGGAATATGTATTTCAACAGAATGCCCAAAAATGGACATGTTTTGGATGTTCAGACATTGCCACTGGCAGCATGTCTGCTTTCAATGCTTATATGATCTACCCAAAATTTTGCAGCTTGCATTAAATTGGTGCATTATTTAGTCAATGGGCAAAAAGAGCAAACTTTCCATCATATTATTACTTGAATAAGAGTAGAATTTTATATTATAATAACAGTATTGCCTGTGATGTGATAGGGTACACATTGTATCTGTAGGGAGATGTCCTGTGAGAGAATCTTAATGTTGCTCTATTTCACTTGTGTGGCTATCACTCACTGCTGCACAGGAGTAGAGGTGTGGATGGCCATCATGCAAGCACCTTATGCCATGATGGAAGCTCAAGGGTTGGCAGTTTCCACAGACAACCTGCATACACTGGTGTTGGCTGAAATGTATCAAGTTATGAAGACTGGGTGTATCTCACTGTTGGTGTATGAACTGATACATCCAGAGGCAAGCAATGTGTGCAGCACATGGGAATTGAGCTGGTGAAGTCATGAAAACACATCCAATGGTCTTCAATTGGCTGGCAGCAATGAGAAGAAGAGGGGAAATACTAGGGTACATGGTATGTATGCTGTGGAGGATTTGTGAAAATGAAATCCTGCCAGTAAACCGTCTCACCTGCCTTTTATAAAATTTAATGTAAGTTTTTGCTGTCACCCACTTATTCTGTGACATGGGTGTAGCTCCAAGTGCTGCTGGTGTGGGAACAGTGTCCATTCATGCTTTACAACAGGGGAAATTTTGTTTCTAAAAACCATCTCAAACTAACATGGTTGCAGGACACCTCTGGCCTCATCATTTTTTATGATGAGGTGATTAGTTGGGTGCTTTGGTGTTCAGTGAGGCAGTTGACTCTTACTGGTTGTATATCCATATGTGATATCTTGTATACATAAATGAAGGACTACTTTAGGGTGGCAGCCAAATCTGGGGTAGGTTGTGGCATACATTAGTAGTTCACATATAAAGTCTGCTGCTGGCTGACTTATATTCATCTCATGTTGTTTCCATGAGACATCAAAAATGGTCAGCCTTGCAAGAGTGCCCTTTACCTGGGCCCACTGCAACCACCCACTTAGAACCAGCTGTCAAAACTCAATGGCCATGGATCACCCAAGGCCCACCATCTAAACCAATCAAAGTATACACAGATAGCTCCTGTAGACATAATGGAAAACAGACAGTGGCCTGCAGAGTGGGCATCTGGTTTGGCAACAACCATCCCCCAAATCATGTGACCTGAGTGCCAGGAAATAAACAATCCAACCAGACTGCTGAATAGCAGCAATAACAGAAGGACTACACCTTACTGATCTAACCCAACCTATTGACATCTACACAGACTCAATGTATGTAATTAATGGACTAATAAAAAATCTATATCAATGGGAGGATATCAGCTGGACAGACATTGTGAATAAAATCTGGTTTCAAAGAGCAACCTACCTTCTCCACATCTGATCAGCTCCATTCAGATTCTACTGGGTCAAAAACTGTGCTGGAATGGCTGGTAACAAAGCAGCAGACCACCTGGTGAGTGAAGGAGTCAAAAACCTGATATTAACCCCATTAACACATCAGTCCCAGAAACCTTGAATGCAATCAGGGCAAAGCTACAAAGTCTCACCCAAGCCACCACCTACCAAATAACATACTCTCATAATCCACCAGGCTATCTACAGGTGACTCTAATGAATCTGAATATCACATGCCACACAATTCACCAATCCACAGGAAGCTTAGAAATAGACAACACAATATAGAAATCTTATTCACCACCCTTCCTCTACAAGGCAATAAATGAAGCCCTATGGATTGGTGAGTTCTGGTCTCCAATTTCAAACTATAAATACCACACTCTATTCCACCTATGTGAGAATCAAATAGAAAGAGTAGATCATATCATGACTGAGTGCTCAGCACCTCAATGCACAATCATATGAAAAGCAATTCAAAATATACAACCAATGAACAATGATACCTGGACCATCTCAACTATCAGCTAAACTCTCAGTTGCAAATAAAAAAAACCTATCTCAGCAGAATCAAATGACTGTTAAACAATTGCCAAAAAAAGACATTGCATCACTATGACAAATCATCATCTCAAAATCAGCATACCAACTATGGAAATTCTGAAACTTTAAGTGGTTAATCAGAAAATTGAGAAACTTTTCTCTGAATATCTGGAAACATCCAGTGGTTCAAATCATCAAGATTCAATTATTTCAGTTCCAATTACTGTCACAATCGAATAATTCATGTTCTACACCATTTCCATGCCTAATACAGATTTACTAGCATTTTTTCGAATTTTCTAGAGTCCATTTCAATTTTTGACACTTTTATTAGCATTAAATCTCTAACGGTTCATGATGGTTCATAATGGGCCACTCTAACACATAACCACCTATCTAAGATCCAACTCATGTTTTACTCATTTTACTCATGCATAATTATCTATTACTCCACATCTTTGCACATCAGGCATGTACAGGGATGTGACATGCTTTCATATTATCATGAATACATTATATACATGCATATACAATATGTACATCCTAGATTATGTACAAACTCCCATGTACTATATAAAGGACATGAACCAAGCCACCAAAGAACAGTCTTGTCCTCTTGGTGTTCTCTCAGCACCTAAGATGTTGACCATCCTTCCCCTTGCCTGAAAAGTAACCTCTATCCTTTAGTGGTCCTGATTTTTTTCAATTACTCACATTGTTTTCATCATTCTCCTGTCATCTTCATTCCAATTCTTGTATAGGCCATATAGAATGTCTTAGCAGGGCAAGCACAAACTGTTATGGCTGACCTAAATGAGGGCAGGCATAGAACCGGTGGATCTGATTACTCAAGAATATTGTGAAAAATTCTTACTTTGGAAAGTTTCCCAGAAGAGCTTCAGATAATGCTTATCAACTGGTATCTGCCTGCTTGAAAAGGTGCTTCCATTGATTATTTCCATTTTGGGAAAAGCCAACCACTTATTGAACTTGGTATTTCCTGAAGTTTCACTTTTTGCTTGTTGTACCTGGTAAAGATCTCCTTGACCTTTATATTATCAAACCATTTTATCACCTGGTTAAGACACATGACATCACAGAGATATATCCAGGAGTACCAAAGATGGTGCCTTGAACTGGAAATCATAATTAAATTATTTAAAGAAGGAGTTCTCAGGACACTTTATTGGCTCACCAAGGCTTACCCTTCTTTATTGTTCCAAATCACCCTTTCACTCACCTTAATCAGCAGTATCTCATATCAGGATGCTATGCTGAACTTCCTCTCCTATATTCATACTCTTTCTGTCATCTTCTGCTTCTATCGCCTTTACCCAGATATTCTAAACTTTCATCTGGAAGCAATGCCAGTGCATTCTTGTCTTCAACTCATTTACAAAGGAATTCCTATGGATTTCAGTATGTGCTGGGCCTTTCAGGTCAAGAAATAATGAATCACAGGAAGTTTCAACATCTGATGTATCTGAGGCACTGAAAAGTAGTTGAGGTCAAAGAAAAAAATGTTCTGAAAATGGAAGAATGAATTCAGCCAGATTCAAACCAACATCTCTTCCTTTAACAATACTATTAGATCAATCTGCAGGTCAAAATCCACTGACCCTGGTTGAGCTCCCTCTTTCTCTCCATCTGCATTACATCAGTGTAGTATGGGGGGCCTACATGATGGTCCCATATCTGAAGGTCTATTTATTTTCTTACCCATATATTCACCTGGAGAATGTCAACTTCCTGACTTGGAGGCTGGTGTATCCAGTCAAACTTCAGTGAACCATGACCAGGTATATATTGGAGAATCAGGGTGAGATCAATAGTTGGGCATACAATGAAGAATCCCTAGCTGATATTTACAAAGAAGCAGGTTGAGTATTTCTGGTTCAGTCTTATCAAGATACCAGGAAAATCTGAGCTGACTGGTTTTGTTCTAAGGAAATTCAGTTAAATGATTGCAGTCCCAGTCACAATACCCACCTCCTACAATATCTTCATTTCAACATAAAGGTGAAAGATGACAACTCAAGACTCACAGAAGAAGATGAGGAAATTCTGACACAGAAATTCATTCTCATTATTATGGACCATTGGCTTTACCTCCATCAGAAAACCCATTCTTCTTCTAGATCTCTTCTAGCTCTGTAGATGCAGGTTATAAATGGTACTGATGATGAATGTCAGCAGGTGTACCAAAAATTTGAAGATATGGCCTTGGAAAAGTATGTTGGAGAAGGTTTTCAAAGATTATGGCAAAGAGGAGCTGTAATCATTGGAGAAGAAAACTGTTAATGACAATTCTCATTTTTGTGCAGATGTTCCTCCTTTTTGGTCTCTTCCCTCTTGTCTATGTTCTTTCTAATAATCTTCAAACTTCAATGAACCCTTTGGAAGGTTTCTCAACCTATCTGTTTATTTTCTTCGAGTCCTCTTGATTCTGTATCACATTTGTTCAGTTTAAAACAATTTTATTCAGCCTGGAATTTCATCTGTGATACACTGCTAAACCCACATTACTTTGCAGAGACATACAGTGGCTCAAAAAAAGTGACCCAATGATGGTGAATTTTGAAGAGATTGGTTAATTGCCAGTGAAGAAAACCAAACATGGCCAAGCACTTGCAGGAGCGAAGGTAGTATGTGCCCTGTGCTTCCTAACCCCACTTGCATCATGTGATTCAGTTGTTTTAAAATGACATATTATTGGGACACCTACTTGAGCATCATGCTGTAATTCATTATTTGGTAAATAATGAATATGACAGTTTCTGATGGATGCAATGCCTTGACCCTGAATGATTAGATAAATTAGGTAATTGTAAGGTGTATAAATAATACTCATTCCACTCAGTTAATCAATATCATCATGAAGTCCATTCCTACCTCTATTAAAGCTAATATTCTCTTCCTTGCTGAATCTGGTCTCTCTATTCATCAGATCTCCTCTAAAACTGGATTGGGAAAATCCACTTTGGACAGAGTCATCAAATAATCCCTTCTAGAGAAGGAAAACATCAAGCTGGGGTTTTCCTCCAAGATTTCCTCTACTGATAAGAGAAGGATTATCTCACTGGGAAAGTGGAAAATGCTGTTCAAGTCACACATCTCATCAATTCTGCCATCTTCTCTCCTATCTCATTCCAAAACTGTTTACAATGTCCTCAAGTCTGTTTTCTTGAAGGCTGTGGTCAAGAAGAAAATGCCTTTTCTATCTGTCAATCATAGAAAAGAGACACTAGCCTTTGCTTTTAAGTATCAAAACTGGACTATAGAGGACTAGACTAGGGGTATTTGCTCAGATAAAAACAAGCTTAACAGGATTGGGTTAGGTGGAAGAAAGTATGTATGAAAAATGGCAGGTAAGCCTTTACAGGACAGGAAGGTACAGTGAAAGATACAGCTGGGAGAAGATTCCTTGATGGTTTTGAAGTGTATGGCCTGGAATTGTATTAGCATCTTGGCAGGGGTGAAGGGCAAGATAAATGCTGGGCAGTATGTCTCCATTTTGAAGGGTAATCTGCTTTGTAGGATGACAAACTCTGGTATTTCAAAGTAAGACATTATCTTTCAACAGGATAATGACTTCAAGTACTCCTTTAAATGAGCTCAGGAAGGGCTTGAATTTCATGGAATCAAGCTTCTGAATTGGCCCCCACAATCTCCAGACATCAGCCCTATTGAATATGTCTGGCAAATCCTGAAACAAAAGCTCAACAACTATTTAAAACAAGCTAGGGAAGTATGGAAACCTTGAGAGAGGATTGCAGTGGAGTGGGCATGATTGAGGCTGAGAAGGTTAAATATTAATAGAAAGCATGATCAGCAGGCTATAGGCAGTGATTAAGGTCACAGGAAAATACAATAAGTACTAAAAGTATAGAATCAGAATCATGCTCAAATAAGTGTCCCAATGACATGTCATTGTAAAATGGTTGTAAATCAGGGGTATGACAACCGAATCACATGATTCAAGTGGGGTCAGAATGCCCTGGGCCAGTACTACCTTCGCCTCTGAAAGTGTTTGGCCATTTTTGGTTTCCTTCATTGGCAATTAACCAATCTCTTCAAAATGCACCAATATCAGGACACTTTTTTGAGCCACTGTATGTACTAGACAAACTTTGAAGAAATATTATTGAGACCAATGCCAGAATGATATCATGTTATAAAGACATTTGATTCCATGACTTGATCAAGACATAAAGAACTTCAGACAAAGAAATGGAAGATAAGTGTTATGATCAGCCCCTTTTTCCTCTTATTGCTTACATGTGCATGGGTGCTAGTCCCAATCTGGATGTTCTTTCCTTTTCATCATTGACTACTATACCATGACTCATCATCTAATTTCCATTGCATTCTATGCAATTCCAATTGCTTTGTCAATGACCACATTCATCCCTATATAAACTTGTGTTTTCTGTACTCATACCTCTAAGCTAGACCTCCCCTTTGTGTACCTCAATATGCCTGGGTCTTTGCTCCAGATCCAGATCCCTGTCTTAGTCCCTCATTTGGGAACTCCTTGCTCTTTGAGACTTTGTAGTGCTCTTGAGGCTACACTGTTCTAAGGGAACTTCTTGTTCACCTTGAGACATTAGATCTTCAAGGATGTCTTCTCTTTGATGCTAAGTCCTAGAGATAGAACAAGCAGAAAGCCTTGTTCTCCTACAACTCTCACCACTTCATCCTCATAGAGCAGCTTGCCCTGCTCTCCCTCGTCCTTAGTGTCCTAGACCCTCATTAGAGGCTATGCCTACCCTCTGCCTGAGGTAGTTGTAACAAGGGGTCTAGCTTCCCTGTTGGCTACCACCTGGTAAGCCACCATTACTCCCAGGCCCCCTCTTGATACTCATTGGCACTCCCACCCTAACAACCCATCCGATTCTGAGTCAATTTCACATGACTGGACCCCCTCTGATAAGGATGACTTCCTACCTACTGAAGAGGATACTGAAGTCGCTCTTGACCTAGCCCATCATCTTTCCCATTCTGCATCTATCCCTTGAGTGCTGACTTCTCCATCACCAACACCCTTGCCACAGACTGGGAAAAATTTCTTTCATAGTAACCCTCTAAATCCACCTGAACCCTGGGAAGTTATAGAAGCCTTCGAAAGAATGTTGTCTTCTAAACCCATGGAGCTCAAGCTCAACCCCCCAGCACCCTTTGACAGCAACACTGCCAACTCTGAAGATTGGTTGGACATTGTCATAACCTACCTCCTAGTTAATGCTTACATTTACCACACTGATAACAAGAAGGTCGCCTTTGCACTCTCATTCATGAACCTCGGATCAGCTGAGGTCTGGGCCAAAATCTTTAGAAGGAATGTGGTCACAGATAACTCATTTGGGAAGTGGTCCAACTTTGAGAAAAAGTTCAGAAAGTTCTTTGTTAGAGAAGACAAAGCAGCTAATGCTCTGACATGGCTATCCTCAGCCCATATGAATAAGGATAAGAAAGGATGGTGGACACCCTTCATCATAGATTTTAATGCTGAGTTTCTAGCTCATGCTGTAAGACTCTCAGCAACCAATGCCATCCTCATTTCCTTCTACCAGCTAGCCATTGCCACCCCCCTCTCTACCCAGATCCTTGCCATGGAAACCATTCCTGAAAAAATTGACGACTGGTACAAATGAGCCACCTCTTTCCAGAAACAATGGAAAAAAACCACCCTAATCTGAGAAGCATGAAAGGGCAAGATGACCCCTTCAAATGTTTATGCTACCCCCTTGAACTTGAAAACTTCTCAAGACCTCAATGCTGTGGACATTGACACCATGTCCATTCCTTGTCCTAAGAAGTTAACCCCAGAAGAAAGGGAGCACTGTTATAAAAAGAATATTTGCTTCAAATGTCAGAAACCTGGACATTCTGCATTCAAATGCAATGTCACCTTTGAAGACCCTAGATCTTCAGTCCAGAAAACAATGAAGAAAGACCCCAAGGATTTCCCCATGTTGAAACAATGTGAGGAAGATGATGAAGAAGTGGTCGGAAGTACCATTGCACACACTCAATACTGTCGAATCCCACACCCTGATCAATAGTGGTGCAGACATTAACTGCATCAACTGGGGGTTCATTAGGAAGAACAAACTCCCCATGTCTCAACTTGAGAAACCATTCCAAGACTGCAACCTCGATTTGTCATCCAACAAGAAAGCCAAAGTAATGTTCTCCACAACACTCTTTGTCAACATCGAAGGAATTGCCAAAAAGGTCCTTTTTTATGTCATGGATTGTGGATGACAAAACATCATCCTGAGATCACCTTGGCTGAAGGCAGTCAACCCCCTCATCAATTGGGAAAAACAACCTGTATCATCTCTGAATCCCTCGATGAGTCGAAAGATGTGTACCAAGCCATGTCATTAAATGGCACAACAAGTTCCACCCCACCACTGCCCCCAATAAAACCATGGTTCATTGAGTCTATGACAAAAGACTCTTTGATTATCTCCAAAAGGATGAAGAATCTGACTTCATCAACACCATGAAGAGGTATGCAGACCTCAACTGGATAGCCCACTTTGGAACCTGCTTTGCCCCCTGCAGTAGCCTATGACACTAGAAGTTCATCAATAAGGTTACCACTGCCACCAAACTTGTGGCTGCAGCAGATAAAGCCAAGCCCAAAACCACGTTACCCCTGGAATATGCCAAGTTTTTGGATGTCTTCATGAAGGAAGCATCCGACCACATCCCTCCATGATGACCATATGACCACAAGATCCACCTTGACGACTCTTTTGTTCCCAAAGTTGGGAAGGTTTACCCATTGTCCCTGGATGAGCAGAAGGCCACCAAGGACTTCATTCAAGAAAATCTTGACTGCAGGAAGATCTGCCCATTGAACTCCCCCCAAGCAGTGCCCTTCTTCTTTATCAAAAAGAATGACAGCAAACTCTGCCCCTGCCAAGACTACCATTACCTGAATAAACATACCATTTAGGATGCCTACCCCCTTCCTCTCATTCCTGATCCTGTCAACAAGCTGAAAGATGTGAAGGTCTTCACTAAATTTGATGTCCAATGGGGGGACAACAACATTAGAATCAAAGACAGCAACCAATGGAAAGCCACGTTCATCACACACAAAGGCCTGTTCAAACCTCTCATCATGTTTTTTGAGTTCACAAACTCCCCCACTACATTTCAACGATTCATGAATAATTCATTTAGAGACATGATCACAGAAGGATGGCTTGTCATATACATGGACAACCTCCTCATCTTCTCCCCAGACCTGGAACTCCATGAGGAATGAACCAAGTGTGTCCTACAAAGGATGCAAGAGCTACACCTGCACTTAAAGCTTGAAAAGTGCACCTTCACTGCCTCTGAGGTAGAATATCTCAGAATGATTGTAAAACCAGGGCACATTGCCATGGACCCCTCGAACCTGATGGAATCTCTGCCTGGCCCACACCAAACAAAGTCAAGGATGTTCACTCCTTCCTCAGATTTGCCAAGTTCTACTGGCAATTTATCCACAATTACTCCTCCATTGCCTGTCCCTTGATGCATGTCAGAAGTCTTTCGAGGGACTGAAGGCCCTCTTCCTGTCGAAACCAGTACTCCATCTCCTGGACACATCCCAACCCTTCACCATCATGACCAATGCATTGAAGTTTGCCACCAGAGCAATTCTACTCCAGACTGACTCTAACAGAGACTGGCATCCCTGTTTCTACCTCTCACAGTCATTCTTCCCAGCCTTGAGAAATTATGACATCTATGATCACAAACTCCTTGGGATCATCCTAGCCCTGAAAGAATGGAGACACTACCTCTCAGGCTCCCCCTTCTCCATCCAGGTGTTCACTGATCACAAGAACCTGACATACTTCCATCAACCCCAGAATCTGAATTGTCGACAAGCATGATGGCTTCTTGACCTTGCAGACTTCGACCTGAAAATGGTCCATGTCCCAGGTTCTCAACTCGCTGCCCCCAATGCCCTTTTCCGCTGTCCTGATCTTATCATGGACAAAGAGAATAATGCAGGAATGACCTACTCCCAGAATCTCTCTTTATCAACCTCATCAACTCTTCACTAGTAGGCACACTCACTTCCTCCTTGTCCTCTGATCCCCTTGTTCTCCAGGCTCTCCAGGCACTACAAGGAGAGGTACTCCCTGTGTTCCACTCTCACCTCTCTGATTGGTCATATACTGACGGAGTTCTCTCATGCAAAGGGCATATCTGCATTCCCCCCACTGACAACCTCCATCGTGAGGTACTTACCCACTGCCATGACCATGAAACTGCCAGACACCCTGGTTATTTAACAACCTGTCAACTCACCTCTGTCAAATTCTGATGGCCCGGGCTAGCTCAATTCATAAGGAAGTACATTGAAGGCTGCACAGTTTGCCAACAGAATAAGGCAAACACCCACCCCACCATCCCCCTGTTGATGCCAATCAAATTCTCATGTACACGTCCTTTCCAACAAATCTCATGTGATCTCATCACAGATCTCCCCTCTTCCTCTGGCTTCAATTCCCTGTTGGTTGTGGTCAACCATGGGCTTACTAAGGGGGTAATTCTCTGCCCCACCAAGAAAACTATCACTGCCAAAGGGGTTGCCACCCTCTCATTCCAAAAAGTATTCCTTCATTTTGGCCACTATGACAAAATCATCTCAGACCAAGGACCACAATTTGCTTCTTCCTTCACTAGAGAGCTAGGTTGTCTCTTGAACTATGACCTTTCCTTGTCTATAGCTTATTACTCCCAGTCAGATGGTGAGACTGAACATGTCAACCAGGAAGTTGAGATGTATCTCCACATCTTCTGTGGTGCAAACCCTGATTTCTGGTCAGATCAGATTACTCATGCCAAATTTGCACACAACCACCACCCCCACTCAGTCACCCACAAATTGCTATTTTACCTCATGATGGATTATGAACCCTGTGCCCTACCCATTGTCCTCCCAGACTCCTCACTCCCTGCCATAGACCTCCACTTGAAATCCTTGTCTGCAATGAGGGACAAACCCCTCGCAGCTGGCTGCAAGTTCAACCCTAGCAGTGGGCTCCAGATGAATAGCGGTTGACTGACCTAAACTGCTATAGGTCTTCAGATAGGAAACTAGCAGGTCAGTACCACAAAGAAAGAAATTGAAGGAACAATAGGTTCATCCCAGGGGAATTGCAGGTAGAGAATCAAGGGAATGCAACTGCAGGGCTTACAGGACTCCTTGGTAGTCAATCTAGAAGAGCTTCTAATGCTTCAGACATGGCTGGAGCACAGGACTTGATTCTTCTAGAATCCAGAGAGAAAGAGAAGAGAAAATAGATCTAGATATGACTGGATTGCTGAGGACTGAAGACTTCCACTCTGAGTGAGTGATAGATGATTGATTAGATGTCCAGTGCTGTGTGCGAAACACAACCTTTATAGTCTGGGCACACCCAAGACTCTGAATAAGCATAAAAAAGGGAAAAGAAGAGACCATCTGACGTGAATTTGATAACCGGATCACAATACAGAGCATCCAGTACATAGCATCCAGCACACTATACATATAGTAGGAACCCATCTGGTAGACAGACTGGATTGAAAAGAAACAGATACAAGAAAATGGGTATATACAAGTAGGGCAGACCAGAACTGGATTGAACACAGATGGAGATAGATGCTTGATGACTTGACAATGACCCAGTGAAAGTCAAATAGATGTAGAATGACCAGATATGGACCTAAGGAGTGATGGCTCCTTACAATGCCAAGTGATGGCATCACAAAATAAATAATATTTCATCCCATTCTCCAAAGGAGACAAAGTTTGACTAGAAGCCAAGAACCTCCACCATTCTATCACAAACCTGAAATTCGCACCCAAAAGGAAAGGACCCTTCACAATTATCAAGGTACTATCCCTGATCATGTATCAGCTTTGTCTTCCACTGGCATGGAAGATACACCCTGTGTTCCATGCTTTCCTTCTTTCCCCATATAGAGAAAACACTGTCCATGGCAAGAACTTCCCAAGACCTTCACCAGAACTTGTAGAGGGAGAGGAAGAGTACAAAATAGAGAAAATATTAAAACACCATGGTCCACCATCCTCACGCACATTTCTGATCCATTGGAAAGGATACTCAGCTGAAAAAGGCTCATGGATTCCAGAACAGAACTTAAAACATTCACAGTCTGCCCTAGGTAGATATAAAAAACTCCATCCCTCCCCTTTTCCCTCTCACACTCCCTCAGAAAAAACCATCACTCAAAATAAAAACTGTCTTCAGAAATAAAAAGTCATGTCCTTGTCTCCCTCTACCATCTCTTTCACTCTCATAGATACCATCTCATCTCCTTCCTCCATTCCTCCCAGTATCTTAGAATCATCTTCCACTCTAACCACCCCTGGCTGGACCACCACCATGTTCCCTGATGGCGAGCCTGTCCAGATCATTTCCAGCATCAATGTGCCTGCCTGGCACCATTCTCAGTTTGGGGATTCTGTTGTTACTCCCATCCTGCCCATTATCCTACTGGCAGTAGCAGCCGCTCTTCCTCATTCAGTGATCTCAGTCACCATCCCCTTCTTTGCCCACAACCTTTGCCAGGAACTCCCAGGTGATGACTACCTCAGACTGATGACTGAGTGACTAGTTGACCCCTGTTTCTTCACCACTGTAAACTTCCATCTTGACATCATTTCCCCACTGTATCTGCTCTATTGCAGCTTCCTCCAGAATCAATGCCTCTTCCTAATGGCCGAGGACCTACTCACCCCAGAAATCACTGACCAAGATGCCTTCCATATTGGCCAATGTCTTGGAGATATCCACAAGGAAGTAAAAGAGCTTATTATGATGATGATGCACCAACTAGAAATGGGAGAGTTTCTCACAGATGTCGATCATTACCTACAGGACCTCACTGAGTCTCAAGTACCCTGTACCCCTTCCACATCCTCAGAACTGTTGACTCCTGCAGAATTCACCACTGTAGAGCATGCAGAAGCCCACTGGACAGGGAACAAAGGAGCTACCCCTCTTTTCCCATCTGATTCATGCTATCATGAGGCCTGTTACCTTTGCCACTGTTTGGGTCATTGACAGAACTTCTGGCCTAACCACGAATGTTTCATCTGCCATAACACCACTCCCAGATATACCCAGGCATACTGCCCTTTTTGCCAGCACCAACCAACCCCACCCATATTGAGCTTGCCACCATCATCTTGCAGTTTGAGAGGCTCACCATCTAGATGACATGGCACCAGCCACACTTCAAATGCTCATTCCACCCATACCTGATGAGGAACATTTGGATAACCTGTTTCAGTCCCTCCACCTAGATGATCTGCTTCCCCTCACCATTTACCATCTGATGGTGATGAGGAACATACCACAGAAGGAATGGCCAACATGACTGGTTCCCTGGGAGGTGGGTGCTACCTTGATTTATAGACCTTCATCACAGTCTTGGAATTACTAAGGGGGCAATGTTATGATCAGCCCCTTTTTCCTCTTATCGCTTACATACACATGGGTACTAGTCCCAATCTGGATGTTCTTGACTACTATACCATGACTCATTATCCCATTTCCATCACATTCTATTCTATTCCAATTGCTTTGTCAATGACCCCATTCATCCCTTTATAAACTTGTGTTTCCTGTACTCATACCTCTAAGCTAGACCTCCCCTTCATGTACCTCAATACACCTGGATCTTTGCTCCATCTCCAGATCCCTGTCTTAGTCCCTCATTTGGAAACTCCTTGCTCTTTGAGACTTCATAGTGCTCTTGAGGCTATGCTGTTTTAAGGGAACTTCTTGTTTACCTCAAGACATTAGATCTTCAAGAATGCCTTTTCTTTGATGTTAAGTCCTAGAGATAGAACAAGCACAAAGCCTTGTTCTTTTAGAACTCTCACCACTTCATCCTCATAGAGCAGCTTGCCCTGCTCTCCCTCGTCCTTAGTATCCTAGACCCTCATTAGGGGCTATGCCTACCCTCTGCCTGAGGTAGTCATAACAATGAGGAAAGATTGCAAACCAAAGTGAAAAAGAAGGAGAAAGACTTGAAGAATGCAAGACTGAAGCTCTGAAGAACAATTTGTTGCAGAAGTTGAAGAGCACCTACTTTCTTCACATGATGCAACTCATAAATCAGGAATATTAGAAATCTTAGATTCAACTAAAATAGAATCACAAATAAATATTGTGAATTATTTCAAAAAACCAGGAGAACTGAATAACACTGATTGAAGATCCAATGAAGAAAGACCAGACTTTGAAGCCAATTTTAATCATTACATTTTTAATTAGCATTTTGCTGACATTCTTCTTTTTAGCTGCAATTGAAATGGCTCAACTTCCTACTGATCCTATTACTCTTTGAACTGATGAAACTCTTTTGGGTCACATTCCTGTCCCAATAGGTCACAATAACCATCTTAAATGGAGAGAGAGAATGAAGTACTTCTTAAAGGCTTACAACCCATGGGGACTCACTGAAGAGACTTGCATCTGAGTTAGGACTATCAATGCAAATAAAGCAAGCTGGTGTTTACTTGATGACAGTGTCTATGGTAACATCTGCACATCTGTGGACACAAACATCACTGCAAGACTTGCAACCTATAATGCTACATTGTAGGTGGCACTGACACAGATGCCAACAATATCATAAACTTGAAGACCCATGATGCTTGGGTTGCTCTTCAAAATCTCTACCAAGCCTCAGAAATTTCATCACAGTTTAGCCTTCAAACTGATCTCAACAACAGACAATGTTGAACAGTTTGCAAAGGACACAAACTGTCTTCACACCCTCTTCAAAAAACTTGAACTAGCAGGAGATGG
>JBBPTO010001385.1:0-16135 GCA_038094155.1 Pulveroboletus cf. aberrans
AATAAAAGCTTCCTGTAATACAGATATTATTATCAGTACAAGGAAGAACGCCTTTCAACATGCACATTACCAATCCATAGCCTCTTGCATGTCACAGCAGGAATCTGGTTCTGTGGGCCAGTTTGGACAACATGGACATTTTCAATGGAACGCTACTGTGGAATGTTACAGGAGGGATTGCACTCAAAATGCTCGCCATGGTCAAATTTGAACTGCCACCTACTTGACATGGCATATCTCAGTCAGCTCAAAGCAAAGTACAACCTAAAAGAAGAGCTTGATGATATCCACAAGCACCGTCAGAAGTGTTTGAAAACAGGGCAAGTGTTCAATGGTTGTGTGTAAAATCTCTTGTCACACCAATTGATACTGGTGGTTACTCACCAAGAGAGGTAGATGCATTGTATGCACTGTATGGTCCTTCTGATCCAGAATATCAGCCAAGTGAAGAACTGTGCCAAAAAGTGGGAATTTACCTACAAGCAATCCTTGGTGAACGACATGATCAGCTAATACAAAATCTACCATGAACAATGCCTTGTTGGTCCAAGATAAAGATACAAGCAGGTGGGGACATGATCCAGACTCGACACACACTTCAAGGGGGGGGGGATTCACAGTGGGACAATTCATTTGTTCGGATATGTGTTCCACTGTGAAAGGGATCACTGACTCAAAGTCGACTGGAATCTAGTGGGAGGTCAAGTATGAAAGCATTAGTGGTGAAAACAATGCACCAACCATGGAGAAGTACATTGGCTATGGCCAGCTCAAGAAGATTCTGGTATGCAACTTGGGGTCAGAAACAGTCTGGAAGCAATTAGGGGATTCAACACATGTTCTTGCACTCATCAAGCCTGCATGCACGAATGGTGAAGATGCTGCCCTCGAGCCTACTCACTTTTCACAGTTTTCGGCACCCCTGATAACAGATGTTTGCAGTATCCAAGCTGTGATCGGAAGGGTCGAGACACAAGGTAAATGGGGGATCATTGACTGATCCATGGGAGGGGCGAGGATGACTTTCATACCAAATATTGAGAGGGATCCATTGGAAGGATCAGATGAGGACTCAGATGGCACCAGCAGTGACTTAGATGCAGACTAGATCTTTGCAACAACTGTACATTTCAGTGAATCAGGATTCCGGGGCACCGAAAAGTTCATTACATTCTCACATGGATGGAAAATGGGCCCGAAAATGTACTGACCATTCAGTGAATCTCGAATCACTGAATACTCTTGCTTGTCACATCAGCAAATCCCTAATTTAGGTACATTCAACACAGCCGCTTAGTTATTACCCAGTGACATACACATTTTTACCTCATTTTACAGCATTGCCACAATGCTACAGGTTCGACAGCCTACCAGGAACACACATCAACGAGCCTCGACAAGCATGTATTATGGCACAGGGACATACAATTTCATATTTCGGCAGGATGACAGTCCGCTACGGGCCACAGCGGCCACAGCGGCCACAATGAACAATAAGTACAATAGCCTGATAACACTTTTCAGAATCCTAATCGCTGCGGACTTGGTCGAAATTTTTCCAAATGAGCATCACGTGATTGTTGATTTCTGATGCGAACGAACTTAACCACCATCCCGTCGCTGCGCATGCGCTCTCACTGCTGTGCACACTGTCCTGTTACTGCGCATGCCCTCCGCCCTCCCATCACCGTGCATGCCCTCGAGGAAGAGTGAGAAGGAACTTCAGCACACCAACAGCAACAACACAGGGCAGTGGCCCATCACGGCGATGCAATGGCACCCAGGACCACGGTTGCGGTGGCATCACAACAACGTGACGACAATGACATAACGGCAGCGCAGCGCACTAACGAAGGCGGCGGGGGCAGCGTCAAGAGGATGCAACAACGTTGATGGCTGCCCCATCGTATCCGATGCTTCCGCCATCATTCCTGCCACCGTCTTCTCCCAACTTGATCTCCTCAACCTGGTGACCTTTCGGGCCTGTATTTCGACCTGGTGGGTCTGTTTCATCGATGCGCTGCTTCCTGAAGCTCTCGGGATGCTTCCATAGGCTTGGGATGCTTCCTGGTATATGCGGTTCACCGTTCGGGTCATCCGCTTCACTTCGAGCTCCTCGGGCTCCTCCAGGTGGGTCCTTCATCTGGACTCATTCCAATCCTTTGAATTGACGTTCTGACGCGTTCCGTAGATCCTTAGGTCGGTTCCTGGGATCCTCTTCGCCACCTGATGCCACCGTCATCGCTGCTTGGATGTCCGGGTGGACTCTAACACATGGAGGTAAGTTCTCCTCCTCCAGCTCCAGGCGTTTGTGTGCATTTGCTAACGTGTTCTTCATCGGCTTAGGTCGGTCCCTATTGTCCTCATCAGGGTTAGATGATCCTGACACACTCGCCTTGTCTCCGGCATGGCCTCTTTCCGAGCTCGCAGGTATAGTCCTCTCCCTTTCGGTGCGTGGGCTGCTTGGATGATAGAGGTGGCTTGTGAGGGTGTTCAGGTGCGTCTTCAACATCCTCCATAGTGTGCTGATCATTTTCTTCAGCTCGTACTGCCAATCGCTCGCGCTCTGATGCCCAGATGGCAGCAGTGTCATGACAATCCAATGGTAAGTTGGACGACGGCTGTGGTGGCACATTGACAGAGGTGACGGCGGCGTCACGACACGGCTATGGCAATGAACCAACAAAGGTGGCAGTTCCCTCACGACTGTGCAGCAACTCAGGCAGCAGCGGTGGCTGTCCCCCCTCACTGTGCATGCCTTCCCGCCTTACCACGCACCCTCTCGTTGCCCGTGCGCTGTCACAATGATGACGCACCAGCCCCTCGGATGACACGGCGGCAGCAGCACATCACAACGACGCAAAAAATGACGAGGGCTGCAGCGACACACCACAAGGATGGCAGCACCAGCGCCTCGGACCACGACTGTGGCGGCGTTCCAATGATGGCAGCGGGATCGCAACGACGCAACGACGACAATAGTGGTGGTGAGATACAGTTACGAACACCGGGGCGAGCACGATGAGGACGAAAATGAGGCTGACAACACGAAAATTATATATTTTATTAGCATGTAGCATTTACAGAATACATTTGTTTTCTATATCATGAAGTTGCCAGAATGAGTTTGGGGTGAGACTACTGAACCAGACTGTATGTGTCTGTACTGAGCCTGTAGACTGTACCAATGTTACAGTACATACAGGATTATCAAATCTGTACAGCACTGTGATGACTGTGTTGTGACTGTGCAGGGGGGGACCTTTCTGTGACCCTGTGACTGCTGTGCAGCATGTTATAGTGCTGCACAGCTTCACCTGAATTTGCTGATGCAGTTCATTGCATACAACAATGAAATATCAGGTAAACGAACATAATGTACTGAATATTGTATTATTTACTTGCCACAGTGTCTAGTGCCAGTGCATGGTGAGCACCTTTAAGCATCCCACTCGCACCCATGTGTTCATGAAAGGGCAGAACATCACCGCCTTCCTCATGAATTAGAATCAGCAATTCAAGACTGTCATTGGTGGACTTACTTATGTGAGAGAGTGCTTGGATCCTGCAAGGTCACCTGGCATATACCTTCATATCTCTTCATCTCTTCATAATTTGTCAGACTCTGCAACCATGATCTCCTTACGTCCCTCAATGTGCTCACCTCTGGCACATATAAATGTCTTCCATCCGGCATCAAGGTCGCATCACACTTTTCTGTGCTTAGCAATTTGCTCATGCCAAGTGCAGAAATCTATCATTCCTATCCCACCCCTGACTGACACCCAAGTAATCAAAACACTGACCAATATGGAAGAGATCATATGCTACCATCTTCGCATGAATGAAATAATACCCATGGAAATGTCTCAACATCGAATCAGTACTGTCACATAGTCCTTTTTTCCTGGCAGAGGCTCCATTTGAAATGCCATTTGTGTTCCAGCAGGTGGTAGGGTGCATTTCACCGTGCCAGGCTTGTTTGAGACCTCAGTTTGCATGTGCAGCACAGAGAAAGATGATGGCTGGTTCTTCGTCAGTGTCAAGTTTCTCCTATACCTTGGGGGTGATGTGAGCAGGGCAGATGGTGAATCTCATCTGATGTGAATCTAGAGAGACTCACACCACCTACTTGTAGGGTTCCCTCAGGAGCTGACAGGCGTGCTGAAGCGTCACATCGCTGACGAGGCAGATGCTCGCATGGCCTACTATCTCCCCCTACCCCAGCCTGTCGACTTTCCTCCAACCACCAATGCTCCAGAAAGACCCAAATTGCCTGAGGGAATAGTTGACGCACCTCTTGTCTGGCTGTTCAACTTTCTGCATGAGTGAGCTGTGTGAGCATTTGATGGGTTGCTCACATCATCCATGTAGAGATGGTGTCTCTTTTGTACCAACTCTGGATATTGTGGTACCAGGAGAGTCATTGTCTTATGAGATTTCGCCCACTAGCAAATTCAAAGTGAGGGCACACACTTTAGGTTCAGTTCAGGAGCTACTGTAGCAACCTAGTTAGCTTGGCTAGAAGGCCAGGCCTGCTTTTGCAGCACTGGTGTTAAATGTCCACCACTCTGCTATCTTGATGTGGGCAGAGTCTCAAATCCTCCACTAGGCCAGGATGCCCAATGTTCACCACAACCCATCCCCTCCCCTAAAGAGATGCAAAGATCCCTTTGTCTTATCCTCTGAGGTAAAGGACTGATAGGGAGAGGAAAAGGTTATGGACCTTGGTGGAAGAACTCACTAAGGGTAAATGGAGTATCACAAGGTAGAGGGTCTTGGAGCAAGACAGAAAAGGAGGCAACTTGACTTGACTGTCTGAGTTGAATAGGATTCTAACTGGAGAGTGACAATGAGGGAGCTCTCCCTAAATACTTTACAGGACTGTTTGTCTCTGTATAGATCTCTATCATATAAGGATAGATATGAGTCATAAAACATTACTGGAGAACCAAAATTATTGGTAGGATATAGATACTAGCCAATGGCATAAGTATCTCATAACCATAGTGAATGATGAAACAATATAAGAGTGGAAACAACAACTAATGATTATGTAAGATAAGAGCAGAAAGCAAATACCAAGTTTCAATTCTCCTTTTCACTAGAAATATTGGTCATTATCAGAATGAAGAAAGAATTGAACACTTTTGTCCACTCAAAGGCAATCTTTCCAAGATTCTTGGTAAAGATATCTGCAAACTGTGAATTGGAAGGAACATAGAATAGTTCAACTTCACCAAATTCAACAGCTTCCTGAATGTAGTGTTCAGGGATCTGGATGTGTTTAGTCTGTCCTTCTTAAGTGGGGTTTGAAGCAAGGAATATGGCACCTTGATTATTGATGCATATAAAAATGGTAGAGAGAGGGAAAGACACCTCTTCAAATAGATTACAAATTCATTGGAGCTGTTTTGTGCATTCTATCATTCCACAGTATTTTGCTTTGATAGATGAAGGTCGAACTCTTCATTATCACCTGGAAAGCCATGAGACTATTCCATTTGCAAGGAATATAGAGTAACCAGTAGTGGACTGTGAGGTCTCGATGTCTCCAGCACAATCAGTGTCAGAATAAGCCACAAAGCCATTGTTTGGGCTGTTCACAGTATCAGTCAGGCACAAGTCCTGAGTATGAGATAGATAGTGTACTATATAGAGTGCCTTCTGCAAGTGTTCCTCTGAGGAATTTGCAGAGAACTGTGACATCTTGATCACTGAGTAAGCTAGGTCTGGTCTTGTTTCAAGCATGATGTAGAGCAATGATCCAATGACTGATTGATAGCAACTTCAAAGATCTGAGTTTGGTTGACTTTCATTTGCTTTGGGATTGTATCCAGAGGGTAGAGGAGTCAAAACTGCTTTGCAGTTTGTTTGACCAAAGCACTCAACTACTTTAGAAGTGTAGGAGCATTGATCTAGTCTCAGAGTTTGTTTAAAATGATCTCTGGTGATCCTCATTCTGAGATATTCTTTGACAGGGCCAAGATCTCTGGATTCCCATTATTTTGTAAATTATTTCTTGTGTTGAAGAGTGAAAGTTCTATCACTACCCATGAAAAAAGCATCATCAACATAGAAAACTAGAACAATCAAATGTTCACCAATGAATTTGATGTAGAGACTGAGATCAGAAATATAGCATTGAAGCCAAGTTCCATAAGGTTTTTGCGCAGCTCCTTGTTCCACTGGAGTGCAGCCTGTTTGAGGCCATAGATGGCTCTTTGAAGATAACAAACTTTCTTCTCCTGGCCTGATTGAACAAAACTTTCAGGTTAAACCATATAAAGTTCTTTATCTAGTTTGCCAAACAGGAATGTTTTGATATCAAGGGATTCAATTTCCCAGTCTTCCAAAGCTGTGAGAGCTAGAAGTAGATGAATTGTCTCAAACCTGGTAACAGGTGAGAAGGTTTCTTCATAGTCAATAGCAAAGATTTGAGTAAAGCCTTTAGCAACAAAGTAAGCCTTTTTATGACCATCACTTTTAACTATGTATACCCATCTCCCTTTGATGGGTTGATGACCTTTGGGTAGATCAATCAAATCCCAAACTTTGCATTGCATGAGGGATTGGTATTCTTCATTCATAGCAGCTTTCCATAGGTGTTGTTCATCTTTAGGAAGCTTAAGTATATCTTTATACTGTCTGGAATTATTCTCACTTATAGTGGCAGACATATGAACTCTCATCCATTGGTTACCATACATGGTTACCATGTCTTCTTCTTCATTTGTAGGTCTCAGTTGTATAACTGATTCTCATTGAGAGGTCTTCTCTTGAAGGGGTACAGTGCCAGAATGAATATCTCTCTCAATTTCAACAGGACATCAATTCCCATATGTGTCATCAGAAAGAATCCTTGGTTGAGTGAGTTGAGTAGAACATCTCTCCAGATTTGGAGGTCCGAAACTAGCTCTAGCTTCTACAGGTGGGTGAGCATGAAACTCAGAAAGTGGTTCTGGTCAAGAAGGGAGTTTGGACTGTTGATGACTGTCCTTAATCAATTCTCTCTGTCCAGTATGTGGTATGTTTCGCTTAGGTGGCAACATATGAGGGTTAGAATCAGAGGATGATGAAGATGGTTGAGATGATGATGAGGTGCTAGAATAAGTGGAATGTGATCTAGATCTTTGATGAACAGGCAGTCAAAGATTAGGAATGTTGATTATGTCATGACAAGAAGGAGAGTCCAGATTCCTTTCATCTTGGTTGTTATCATGAAGGTCAGGTTCAGTATCTTCAGATATCGAGGGTGGTTTGTCTTCTATCTCTCTAGGAGCAGAAAGGAAACTTGATTCATCAAAAGTGGCATGAGTTGAGACAAAGATTTGATGACACTGAGTCAACCAGAATCTTCAACCCTTTGTGTTGGTCTCATATCCAATAAAGACCATTTCTTTAGCTTTTGCTGAGAGTTTGTCCTGATGTTGTTCAGGAGGAATAAACACATAAGCCTTGCAATCAAAGATGTGAAAGTATGACACATCTGGTTTGTCTCCATTGAAGAGTTCAATGGGCATTTTTCACTGATGTCATCTTAGAGGCTGTCTGTTGTAGATATGAAGAGAGATCTCTAAAGTTTCTTGCCAAGAGACTTTAGGCAGACTGGCCTGATGTCACATAGTTTCTGCTTTCTCCATGATGATATGATTAAATCTCTCAGCACATTCATTCTATTGTGGTGTGTGAGGGGAAGAGATCTGATTTGTGATGCCTCAGGATGAGAAGAATGATTGAACATCCTTTTCCAGATATTCCCATGATCTGAATGTACAGATGTGATATGAGAATCAGACTGATTCTCAAGCCAAGCAATCTGGTGTTGAAGCACAGATGCAGTACCAGATTTCTCATGTAGAAAGTGAAGGAGGGCAAAGCCAGAGTAGTCATCAATAAGAGTGAGGACATAGTGGCAGCAAGAGTGTGATTCAACAGAAAATGGTCCCATTAAATCAGTGTGCAGCAGGGCAAGAGGGTGATCAGCTCTCTTGATCAGAAGACCAAAGGGGTGATCTGACATTTTGCCTAAAGTGCAGCATTTGCAAGGTGGTGTATCAGGTGGAATATATATGGAGGGGCAGCCAGAAGTCTGAGTGCCTAGATATCTCATTGCATTCTTGGAACAGTGTCTGAAGCAATGATGCTATAGATGATATAAATTATTAGTTACTATTGAGGCAATCATGCCAGGTTTAATCGAAGCTGACTGAAACCAGTGAAGATTGTTATCTGGACATGAGGCAGATGCCAAAATGACCAAAAGTCCTTGATCATCCCAGATGCAGGTTTCACCATTTGAAATCTCACATCTGAATCCTTGAGAGGTCAGAGTGGGTACAGAAAGGAGGCGATGTGCTGCCTTAGGTGCATACCAAACACATTCAAGTACCATTGGATCAAGATCAGCAGGACGGATAATGAATTTTCCAGGTCCATGCATATTACAGCTGTTTTCATATTGCTGTGGAAAAACACACTTCAAAAATCATGCCTTGAAGATAGCCAGGAATGGACTCCGGATATGGCTGAGTGGTGGCTGGTTTGTTTTTGCACCATGCCACTACTGCCACCACATCCCAACCATCCATCATGCCAGGGCCTTCTCGTATCATGTTTCCCAATGTAAAGGCCCAAATCCCACTCTTGTACAACAATGACTACAGCATCAAAGACATCTGTCACATCTTAGGCATCAAGAAGTTGCTTGTTTACCAGACACTTTCTCTGTACTCGAAATATGGCACCACCACTAAACTGAATAGATACTCCCACTTTCCTGGGTGACATCGACTCCTTAGTTCCTCTGACATTGATTTTATCTCCACTACCATTCACAATTCCAACACCATCTACCTTGATGAACTTCGGTGCAAACTTTGGATCAAGCATCAAAAATTTGCTTCGCTTCCAAGTCTTCTTCGGACTCTCCAATGCCTTGGTGTTACTCAGAAGATTGTTTCCTCTGTGGCTGCAGAGCGAAATGAAGAGGCATGTGCTATCTACATGAATCACATTGCTGTGGATGCGCCAGATCCAAACATGCTTGTTTTTATTGATGAAGCTGCCAGGGATAAACAGACATCTGCCTGCCAACATGGGTGGTTGATGAGAGGAACTCATTGTCATGTCAGTCGATGTTTTGTTTGTGGAACAAGATTCTCCATTGTTCCAGCCATTACTCTTGATGGAATCATTGCATACAACATTATTGAAGGACTGGTTGACAGTCAACGGTTCATAAGGTTTTTAGCAGAACATGTGGTATGTTTTTGTGATTTCAAACATGCCATATCAACTTACCTTTTGGTACAGATGCCTCTCACCAACCCATATCCTGGTCCCCACAGTGTTATTGTCATGGACAACTGTCGCATTCACAAGACTGAAGAGGTTCATGCCCTTATTGAAGAAATGCACCGTATGTTATTCATACATTCTCCTTCATGTCCTGACTGCTTGTATTAGTATGCAAGCTTGTTTTCCTTCTGCCATACTCTCCTGATAATCCGATTGAACAAGCTTTCTCATTGATCAAGGCATTTTTTTGGCGCTACTCTGATAACTTTTCAATGACCATAGTCATGCGTGCTTGTCAAAGTATTACCCCCGACAAGGCAGAAGGATACTTTCGGGCATCAGGTTACATTACCTAGCAGGAAATGTATTTAGTATTGTGATCGATGTACTTTTTGTAAATTCACAAATTGTACTTTTCTGCATTTACTTTTTGAACTTTGTTGTATGCCAACAAAACATGCATGATATATTTCAAATGGATATCAAGAAGTGACATCAAGATTGGGATACTGCTACTAGTCCCACTGGCAATCAGTGGTGTTATCAGCATCCTCACAAACAATAAATTCTCATGGAACAGGAAGCCAGGCACCATGATCTGTAGATTTATACCAAATATCATAGTCCTTTGGTCCATCATCATCCCTGGCAACCATCAGCAGTCCAGTGAAATGACAGCCACCACCTTCATGATACTTCTTTTTGTAAGTAACCTTTTTCCTGAGATGAGCAGGTGATCCTGACTGACTCACTGTGCTTTGATCAGTGTTGCTATGCTTGCACTTTACCTCAGGACCATTCCACCATGTGATAGAACTCTTTTTCAAATGGACTATATTGCCAGCTGGAATTCAAATTTCCATAGCAAGAATCTTGTCATCAATTCCAGGAAGGATGTCTGGGCTGATATGCTGTCCCAAGAGCTTTCACTCATATAAAGTGGCATCCTTGACATGGAGTTCTGACTCAGCATATTCAAGAAAGTGCCTGAGCTGGGAAGGGGATGGAATTGGAGGTGATGTGGCAGGCTTTTCAGAAACATGATGAACAGGAGTTGTTGGAGTTGGAGTTGCCATAACTGGTGCAGGAGTTGTGGAGACCAGGCTATGAGTAGTTCCCATGCCAGACAAAAGATTGGCTAGTGTCTGAAGGAGAAGAACCGACATGAGCAAGTTGATATCTGGTAAAGGGTTACCATTTGAAGACAGCAAGGGCTGGGAAACAGCCTGAGTCTGAGCCTGTGCCTTGCATGCCGGATGCAAAAACATTGCCTTGTTGGCAACATCAAATGAAGAAATGTTAGGCAGCATGCTCAGCATTGCCTGGCCTTTCTCCTATAGACTAATTAGGGTTTCTCACATAAATTTACCATATAGTAGCACATACCAAAGCATGGGCCCAGCCAACTACCATGGCTGGAGTAAGTGGGATAGTAGTACCTGATGGTGTGATGTAGGTAAGGCCATTGTCGTCGCTGTTCTTGTATTTCTTTGTGAGTTTTATGTGCCATCAAGCAAGACATGTCTCTAGATCTGAAGCCACTGATTGAGTTGGCTGGAAATCATGTTACTAAACATCATTTGAAGCATAAAAAAAACCAAATACTTGATCATCATCTGACATATTTGATTTTTTGTCTTCAGATTGGTTAGTCGACGGGAGATTCTGAACATGTTTCATGTTGACTGAAATCTTTGTTGCCACAGTGGGGTCAGCATCATGAATCTTTTGCACCATCTCCTTGTAGTCTGACTCATTATCGACATCCATCGCCTCATTTACTCATTGGCTAAAAAAGCTCATAAGTCATGCAACCCACAGCAAAGCAACAGAAATCATACCTCTTCACCTTTGGCATAGTAAACTTGTATGAGAACTGGTGCTTGCTACAGACCTTGTATTGAGTTTAACCATGCTTCTTGAGAATACTTTCCAGAAATTCAATATAGTTTGCCTCATTGAGCAAAAAAAGCAATTCCTTGGTTTTGACAGACTTTTCATGTTTCTTGGTAGTACTCTTACCCTTGGATGACTTTTTGAGCACAGTGTAGACAGTGAGTGCAACAGTGAAGGGGTACTGCCTCTCAGCTGGTTGATCACTCATGGGTGGTGTGCAAATTGAACCAGTTCACACAGGCCACTCACTCAGCCACATGTGGGGTCCTTTCCCAGCTGTCTCTGAGGTGTGATTTTTGAAGTGCATTTTTCCACAGCAATATGAAAACAGCTATAATGGTTGATCCATTAGTCGCAGAGGCCTGTCTGGTTCCTTTACCAAGATGTGCAAAATCATCGAGGTAAGGGGTAATATGATTGGTGCAACCACTGTCAATCATCCAGTGAGAACATTCAAAGGAGCTCAGCTGAGTTCTGACAGTATACAGGCCAAATGGTTTAGATTTATAAGGAACAACACCTTCATGGCTATGGTTTTTACAAGTCTCTTTCAGATCAGCAAGGCATTGCATGATAGAAAGGTTAGCAAAGATAATAGGTTCTATCTCATTCATATAGGGAGTTTTCTTTTCTGAGATAGAGAAGTCTCTGATGCTAGCATCAGGCAGAAAAGAGTCAGATGGTAAACCACTGAGAATAAACTTCTTTACTCTTGAGGGTCTTGTTGAATTCTTCTCAGAGTGAGGCAGAGAATCAATGATTTCGAAATAAATTTGAAGGTCCAGCCATACCATCATTCATGTCAGTGTTGACAGGATGATCTCATTCAGCTTCAGCTGTCTCAGAGGAAAAAGAATGTTCTTCTTTTTCAATCTCCATATGATCCATGAAATGGTCATATGAGTTATAAGTGTTGACCATGGTGTCAAAATCAGCTTCAGTGAACTGATTCAGATCAAAACTCATGATTGCATTTGCCATGACTTCATTTGCTTTAGCAGGCTGTTTTCCTTTTCCTTTGAATGAATGGCAATGTTCATATCAACCTCTCTTTCCTTGTTTAGAGGGTCTCTTTCACTTTCAAGGATTTGAATTGAAAGGTTGTGATAAGTGGTCAGGACAATTGTTCTTCTTTTGGTTCTTTCAATGGTTTTCCCATGGAGAACCACTGTGAATCACATTGGTTCTGTGAACAGAGAAAGAGGGGTCGCCACTTAAGTGGGAGGAAAGGGAGCAACTCTTCAAGGATCTGATATTGATTTCTCAAAGGATAGCCTGTTGGACATTCTATAGGGTGAAGTCCTTCTGATCTGTAACATGAATTAGAGTAGAGTGAAGGGAGTCGAAGTCATCAGGAAGTTGGGCAAGCATAATAATGGCACAGAGTGATTCAGGCAGAGCCAGACCAGCGTTTTGCATGTTCTCATAGAGTGAGATCATTTGGTTGATGGATTCTGTGGCATGAGAAGGTCTAATGTGAAGGTGAAAGATGTGATGCAAGAAATAGAACTGCCCAGCAATTTCTTGAGAGGAAAAGCATTCTAAGAGAGTAGAGCAGAGATCAAAGGTCATAGAGCGATGGTGGGTGACTAGGGTAGCGCCAGTACCAGTGGTGAAGGTGGTATGTGAAGAGGAAAGGACTGCATCAATGATGGCATCATTGATAGTAAAAGCCAAATATCCAAGGACTTTCTGATCCAATTGCTTCCAGGAGTCAATGTATCTGGTTGCAATGTTGCTAGTGGTAGCAAGAGTTCCATTGAAGAAGCCTCTGCATCTGATCATGTTGAAGATGAATCAGATCTGGGAAGACCAGATAGAGTAATTACTCTGTCCTTCTAGAATGGGAATGCAAGTAATAATCATGCTTTCAATCTTGATATCAGCAATAGCAGGGATGGTGGTAGTGGCCATACCTGTGGAACAAAGTTCTTTAGCATCATTTCCAATGGAAATTTAGATCACCATTCATTGAGGATTCATCCTATTATTGATCAATCCCTCTGATACATTCAACAAAGTAATGTCCATTGCTCATAGAACTGCTGGTCTATTTTTGTACCCCTGATTCTGCACACTTCTCCTATGCTTTTTCTGATCCATGAATTCTCTATAAAGAGAAGTAGTCTTTGTGCCCTCATATTGACCAGCAACAACTTCATAAATGAAGTCTTGTCCTCCATGAGAATGGTTCTTTTTCAACTGTTGCTGAAGCATCTTTCAATGCTTAGGTCCAGGTGAGTTGCATCAAATGTCATGGTGTTCTTGGTCAAATTCCACATTCCTGTCAGGATCCAGACTTCTATGGGGCTCTGTCCAGCAGATATCCAAGGGATATTGGTCAACTCCAGGGTGAAAGAATGCTAGGAGGGCCGGAGGTCTGATGGAGATGGAACAGAATGACATGCAGAGGTGATAAAGGCAGAATGGGGCAGAGATAAGGGGTTATGGGGGTGAGAACTTGGTGCAGGACTTATGTGTCATGCCCTTGCCTACTGTCGGGTCCTCATTTCAGAGATGGGAAGGACATGGTGAAGAGGATAAAGAAGAGAGGGAACTTTGTCAGGATTGGATGGAGTTTAGAGGGGTGGGAATCAAGGTAATAACATCATTGAGAATGAGCGACATCAATATTCAAACTAAAGAGTACAGGAGGGAATTACAGGAGGTTATATACTATGAGGTCAGATTGGAGTCTGGAATGGAGAATGGAGAAGACCATATGTAAAGGTACAATAATGATTTGAGGACATAGGGTGCCAAGGGGCAATATACATAGGATAAAGGAATGGAATGTAACACAGAAATGACATAGGAATGGATCATAGGCTGAGAAATGGAGTGAGCATAAAAGGGAACAAGATCTGGACCAATCATAATCAGTCTGACAGGGGAAGAGGTTCTGGTATTGGAGATCCAATGGGAGGTAGGACAGAGTCCTTTGAAGGAGATCAGAGATGAGGGTGTAGGAGTTGAAGGTGACATAGGGAGTATCAGAGGGGAGTTTGGAGGTGTGAGGATAGGGGTTAGGATGGAATATGACAATTTTACCATTTAATGGTGTATCCAGGAGAATTCTGGACGTAGTGAGGGTGGTATCAACCCCCTACATCAAAGTATGTGTTAGCAACCATTATGAATTCTCTAAGTCTAGCATGGGGGTCTTCAGAATGATAAGGATCATTTGGGTTAACTGGTCTATTGATTGGAGGGAAGAAATCTCACCTTAAAACCTCAAAACCCTAAAAATATACATATGTGGATGAAGTGGAGTCATAAGTCTCAGAAGGAAAAGCCCAACCAGCACCACTGTAGGCAAAGAAGAGGGTCTCATCCTTGTACATGAAAGAGCAGGGGAGGATACTTTGATCTGCTGTTGTACTGCTGTTGTGATCTCAAAGGGATCGATGATGTGGGGGCAGTTTGTTACAGTCACTTCCACAACCCTTCCAATATTTTTGACCCTTCTAACACTTCTGACCACACTTAGAGTGTTTGACACACTGGAAGTGATGCTTCCGAACTTGAGAACTCAGAAGCTTGAAACTGCAAGAACTTGGAAGCTTGGAAGCATGCCAGAACCATGGAAACTCAGAACACAGAATCTTGGAAGCACTGGAAGCACAAGACTTGAACCAGAACTTTGTATCTTATCTTGGAAACCCTTTCCACTTGCATGGTATGTTATGCTATGCATTCAAGACCCTTCTAAAACATTCCTATGTCTTCCATGCATCACCCATCACCCTAACATCATTTTATGCCCTTACCCTACTCATGTGTCATCTTCCATTCTTCCACACCATGCTTGCTTTGCATCTAATCCTTATGGTACCCTCATGGACATCTAGAACAGAGTACAATAGGTACAAACATGTATACTAGTATATAAAGGACAAGAATGCAGCCACCAGAGGGCAGTCTTGTCCTCTTCGTGTTTTTCTCAGCATCTATGATGTCAACTCATTTTCCCTTCTCTTGACTAGTGAAAGTGGCCTAGAGCCTTAAGTGGTTCTGAGTCATATCACAGTTAGAGTGAACTTTATAAGGTGGGATGTTGGCTGTTTCCAGAAAGGGGACTTCTGTTTCCTGGAAAAGGTCCAGCTAACAGCAGATTTTCTTTGATGGAAGGAACATTGGTTCTTGGATCACTGCTTCTCTGGTTGATCCATCCTCCAATAATATCATCACTGTAGACAATTCCAATTTCATCCACAATGTGTCTCCAAAGGTGCTGTAATTCATCTGGTGTAAAGTGAGCTTTGAGGACAGAAGTGGGTGTGCAGAAAGGTATTTCTTCTAGAGGATTTGAACAACAAGGAAAGTAGTCTGGAAGATGACAAGGAGAATACAAGGGAGGTTGAGGAAGAGGAGAAGAATGGGTCTCAGGATCAGGAGTAATGACCCTGGTGGTTGAATTTGCTGAGGAGATTCAACAAATTGAGCAGCTTCTTCTAAAGGAGGTTTGATAGAGTGGAAGGATCCTTGATATCCAGAGATAGAACCAGGGAGAGGTAATTCTCAAATGTTCTGTTCTCCTGTTCAATGTGAATGTCTTTCAACAGTATTTCCCAATCAAACAACTCTAAAATGATGTGAACCAGATCTTCCTATCCAGTATTGTCCTTGTTTCAGATGTCATTTACAAAAGACACAAGGCAGATGGTCCCTAGTCAAGATGTTTCATTCATGATCGTGAATAACTTAATGTAGGCAGTTGGGTTCCTCAGAACAAGGAGGAGCAGGAGTGTATTCCAATACAGAGGTAGAAATGTCTCTCCTGTGTAAGGAGGGTATTGAAGATACAGTGACACCAAAAACTGTTGCAATGTTTGCTATGTTTAGAGTGTATGCAGTGTACTGGTTATAACAGTGGGCATTTGTGAAACCGAATATAGTAATGACCCCTGGCTATGTAACAGTCCATAGATCACGTGAT
>JBBPTO010001386.1:0-16133 GCA_038094155.1 Pulveroboletus cf. aberrans
TGTCAGGACAGTCTGGTAGTCTTTGCCATTAAGTTAGTTGACATTCTTCCATGAGCATAACAAATTTCACTAAGTTATCCACTCCTTTGCTCGCTTCCAACTGTTCTAAGCCCAAAGTAATGTTTGAATACTAAAAACCAAAGTACTGACATGTCCCATACAACAATCCACTGGTTGAACCATGTCTAGCTTTCCTGGATATCAGCAAGCTCAAAGTTACACATTTGAAACCCACACATTGGCTTGATGAATTGAAGCTTTCACTCCTGGATCTAATTCTTACACTTGATCTGATGAATTTGCTGTAACATAAAATGATCATGTTCTTCTTTGATCAGCATTCCATCAACAACACCATCAAGTTGTACAATAGTTGCCCAGTTCACCCTCACTGGATATACCACCTTTCCAGCTATTCCTGACCAGTCAAACATGAACTGACATCTATCTGCCCTCTTGGATACCATGATGTTTACATCACCGATGTCACCATGGACAAAGCTGGATGCATGGAACTTGGCAAGCTTCTGTGAAATGTCATTGAAGACAAATGATGGAAGTTGATCTCTACAGACATCAATTATCTCAAACTTGGCAAGTGCAGTACAGATGACCATCAGCCAGTCACCAGGGAGTTTATCGAGCCCTAGCAAGGCCAGGGTGCATCTGAGTGAAGCTAGACACTGGCAGGCCTCAATGCAATAGATTCATGTGAATTTGACATAGACTTCTTTGCTGTTCTCATCCATTTCAAAGAAGATGACTTTCTTTTTCATTACCTGCTTCTTGCACCAGAATGTCTTTGTGGTCTGGTCATGAGTTAAATGATAGGACATTTGATATGGAAAATTTAGAATGGGTGGCCATGACTTGAAAAGGGAAGGTGTGACAAGTATTTTGTAGTACTGTTCTGGAGTCAAGACAGCATTTCAAAATGCAGCCATGTGATGTGCTAAGTTGAGTTCGGCATGGTTATCCATGGAATAAAAGTGAAATGCAATTGGGCATGATGGCATCTAAACCATCAGGCACAGATTTCATGCAGCACTGGCAAACATGATATATGGCCCTGCAGAATGAGTCTATCAGGTAACAGGAGGGTACAAGGGTACTCCTGTTGTGCAAGGCAGAGAAGAGAGAGGTGAGTCAAGGATGCTCACCAAGATAGAGATTAAAGTTCTTGTGACCAAGTTGGGATAGGTGAGATTGATGAGATCAACCCTTGTAGAGCTTCTTAGAAGCTTGATCTCAAGGGAAAATGAATCTCATTATTTTTTATATCACAGCATCTATCACCTTTAAATACATCCAAGAACCTGTATGTACTTGTGGTTGATGTAACCAGAATAAGGTTGATTATGTCAGAATGACATAATAGGATCAGTCATGCTGCTCCACTTATTTGAAATAAGTGGAGTTGGATCTGGATTGATCCAACACAGCTGTTGTGGAGCTAAGAAAGCTCTAGACCAATGACATCATAGTTGAGTCATAAAGACTGCATCTAGATCATCATATGGTCGATCCTGTAGTGTAATTAAGATTACACCTTAATTAAATTTGACTTCTTGGTGAGTCAAGTCTAATACTCGACCTAAGTCTTTCAGTAACATGAATAGTGGATAGACACTATGGTCTGCCTGTATTAACAGAGCACAAGACCTAGTGTTTGATTCATAGAATCTCAATACTCCTCCTCACTAGAATGTTACATACTTGATGGTTATGGAATGAGTTTTAAAGCCTTAATGTTTTCTTGAAACTTGACATTTCCCAGATTCTTGGTGAAGATATCTGCAAATTGTCTTGTGGTCTTGACATATAATAGTTCAACTTCTTTGAACTCGATGGCTTCATGGATGTAATGATCATCCTTTCTGACATGTTTTGTGTGACCTTCTTGTACAAGGTTTGATGCTAAAAACATTGCACCTTGATTGTCCACACATAAAGGAATTGGCTTGAGTGGAAAGCCTAGTTCTTCAAATAGGATTCGCATCCAGACTATTTGCTTTGCCACTTCCATAATTCCACAGTATTCTGCTTCGTTGGACAAGAGTATAACATGTTTTTGTCACCTTGAAAGCCATGAGATCATTCCATTTGTGAGGAATATAGCATATCCAGTGGTGGATCTTGATGTTTTTACATCTCAAGCCCAATCTGTATCAGAGTGTGCTATAAGACCATTTTGAGGACCGTTTGCAGAGTATTTGATGCACAGATTCTTTGTTGAAGAAACATAGCAAACTGTCCAGATTGCCTTCTGCAAATGTTCTTCTGTTGGATTTGCAGAGAACTGTGACATTTTGATTACTGCAAAAGCAATGTCTGGTCTTGTTCTGAGCATTAGGAAAAGAAGTGATTCTATTACAGATTGAAGGAGGCTTTGAATCCTGGGATCAGGTTTTTCCTGTGTCGATGGCATAGGATTATATCCAGAGCATAAAGGTGTTATAACTGTTTTACAGTTCTCTTGACCAAAATGCTTGATAACTTTTTCAGCATAAGGTATTTGATCAAGGGCAAGAGTTCATTTGATTTGATCTCTTGTTATCCTCACGGATAGGTATTCTTTTGCATCTTCAAGATCCTTACATTTCCATCTCTTCATGAAACATTCCTTTTCTTTGAGGACTAGTGTTTTATCACTACCCATGAAAAGTGCATCATCAACATATATTACAATGATCATGAAGATCTTTTCTTTCTTTTTTATGTAAACTCCAGTATCAGCATATAGCCTTTGATAGCCGAATTTGATAAGAGAAGCATGGAGTGCCTTGTTTCATTGGAGTGTGGCTTGCTTTAGTCCATATATGGCTTTATTCAATAGACAGACTTTTGAGGGATTCCTAAGATCTATGAAGCCTTCTGGTTGTGTCATATAGATCTTTTTATTGAGATCTCCATACAGGAATGCTGTTTTGACGTCTAGCACTGATATTTCCCAATCATGGAGCACTGCTAAAGCTAAAAGAAATCTGACTGTTTCAAATCGAGTGACAGATGAAAAGGTATCTTCATAGTCCACACTGAAGATTTGTGTGAAGCCTTTTGCAATGTATCTTTCTTTGACACAGTTGCCTGTTCTGATAGCAAAAACCCATCTCCCTTTCACTGGTTGACAGTCTCTGGGCAAATCTACAAGCTTCCAGACTTTTCTGTCATGTAGAGATTTCATTTCATCTTCACATGCAGTCTGCCATGCTTCCTGTTGATCAGGAGGTAACTTGGCAATGTCTTTGTAATGTATTAACACTTTCCAATCAGCATATCCTGTGACTGCTGCTGCCAATAGTCCATTTATCCAACCTTGTGACATGACTTGTCTGTCTTGTCTAAAGTTTGACACTTTTTTGATTGAATGTCGAGTAGCTAAGCTGGACATTGATTCATAAAGTTGTTCTAAACCTTCTTGATTGATTGGTTCTTCCATTTCTTCATCATGAGCTTGTTCTATTTGAACTTGCTCCTCCTGAATTTGTACATCCTCTTGAATAGGGGTTTGCATTGAAGCCCTTATTCTCTGTTGTTCCATCTCTATGGGAGTGAGATCTCCATAGGTAGAGTATGGTTGAACTCTTCTTTGGGCAATCCTTGTGGATCTTCGAACAGGTTCTTGAGAAGGTCTGAAGGTTTGTTCACATTCTCTCCTAGTAGGATGATATTGATGAGGACATGCTCTGAATCTCACTATAGATTCATCTTCAGTTTGTCTTGGTGGCATCCAGTCTCTTTTCCTTATTGAATCAGATTCTTCTGATTCAGTTACTTCTTGTTGTGGAAGTAATCTTTGTTTTGCTTTGTATCTGTCTATGTCTTCTTTTAATGGTGGATGCTTCTTTCCTTGTTTGAAAGGAAAAGGAGGTACAGAGTGATATGAAGGTGGTGGATCCTTCTTCTTAGGGGTAGAGACTTTAGAGGGAGTTGGTGATGTTGTTGAAGTGGAAGATGTGTCTGGATGATCTTCTGAGAAGTCTTCATCACTAGTACTGCCTTGTAGTGGTGCTTGTGGTTGATTGGGATTTAAATTTGCTCTTGGTATTGGTAGTGGTACTACCAGGTTTCGAGGTTGTACTGGTATTTCTCGAGATTCTTGATCTTCTTGATTAATAGGGACATCATTTGCTATAGTATCTTCAGCCTCTACTGGAATTGGAATTGGTCCATCTTCTTGGCCTTTAAGACAATGAGGGAACACTGATTCATCGAATATGGCTCGAGTAGAGTCAAAGACTCTCCTCCTGGTTGTTGACCAAAATCTCCAGCCTTTGGTATTTGGTATATAACCTATAAAGGTCATTTCTTCAGCTTTTGCACTGAGTTTAGCTCTTCTTTGTTCTGGAGTGATGTAGACGAATGCTTTACAACCAAATACTCGAAAGTAAGAGACATCTGGCTTGTTGCCACTTTTGAAGATTTCAATAGGGGTCTTCCAGTTGTGATGACACATTGGTTGTCTGTTATAGATGAAAGTTGCTGTTTCTACTGCATCTTGCCAGAAGGCTTTTGATAGACATGCATGATGTCTCATAGCTTCTGCTTTTCCCATAATTGTTCTGTTAAATCTCTCTGCTTCACCATTTTGTTGAGGGGTATGAGGTACTGTTGTTTGATGAGTGATATCCCTGAAAGTGAAGAATGCATGAAGTTTGCCCATGAATTCTCATCCTCAGTCTGAATGAACAGAGGTGAGCTGTTGACCAGTGAAGGTTTCAGCCCAAGAAACCATATTTTGAAAGTGTTGTGCAGCAGCGGCTTTATCTCTGATAAAAGTAACAAGTGCAAAACCAGAGTGATCATCTATAAATGTAAGAACATATTGAGCTCTTGATCTTGGTTCCACAGGGTAAGGGCCCATTAGATCTGTGTGTACCAGTTCAAGTGTCCATGTTGCTCTTTTTGAAGAGTCTGGAAAGGATCTGTTGGACATTTTGCCCATAGCACATCCTTTATGAGGAGGATGAGACATGGGAATGGCACATTGAGGTAGGCCAGTGAGATTTTTGACTCCATGTCTTAAAGCATTATCGCTTGTGTGTCCAAAGTGCTGGTGCCATATTTCATATGAAGAGGTCTCTTTCAGTGTGGCTGCTCGATGGTTCATTGGTGTGATCTGGGATGACCAAAACCAATGTAACTTAAACTGTGGTGATAAAGCAGACACCTGTATCACAAGTCTGCCACACTTGTCCCAAAATTTGGATTCTTTTCCTTCAATCTCACATCTGAAGCCATGCAGGGTGAGAGTTTAAAGTGAAAGTAAATGCTCTTTTGCTTTTGGAGTGTACCAGACTCTTTCTAGAGTGACTGGAGGTTTACCATCTTGTTGGATGATTACCTTGCCAGGTCCATAGCCTATCAAAGGTGAATTGTCAGCGGTTTTAGCATACCATGTTCTGTTCCCTATGTGGGCAAAGTCATCTATATGTGGTGAAAGATGATCAGAACATCTGCTGTCAACAAGCCAGTGATCTTGTGTTTGAAAGTCTGTGATTGTAGATACATTTTGCATTGGGGAGAATGTGGCTAAGCCATTCATTCCCATGTTCTTGTCTCTCACAGTATAACAGTCACCATAAGTAGATTGCTCTTCAAGGTTTACATTGTAATCCATTGAATCTCCTATGTCCAGATCATAATGATCATTCCTCAGGTAATATCCAGGGGTATCCCAGTTTGGATGGTAATAACCATAGCTGAAATAACCATAGGGTTTATGATGATCTGCATACCAATGAGGTTGATTTTCCCATGTTACATTTTCTGTTTGATCAGTTAAGCCCCCTTGAAATAGAATCTGCTTCCTTTTTCCTTTTTTATCTTTTCTCCTGTTATATACTAGAGATGTTTGTCCTCCTCCTTCTGTTTGATTAGAAGGGTCTCTGCCTTCTGGCAGGTTGTTTCCATGATTAAGTGGGTCAGAATGAGAGAGTATGCTTCAGGATGAGAAAGGGCCTACTGATGAGCATAGGCTCTTCTGAAAGTGAGACAATTGATGGATTGGGGGATGCCACCAGTTGAATGGGTGTGGGTGGTGCTGTGTATGGAGCATCCCATGCTTGAAATGGTACACCAGCCATATTCATTCCGGTGTCTTCATCCTGTTCACCATTGAGAGTGGTGCTGAGAGGATTAGGACAGTTTCTAATGTTAGCTTCTTCTTCAGCATCAAAGAATTGTTCTGCTTCTTTTTCGAATTCTGCTTCATCTATCATTCCAACAAAACCTTCTACCATCTTTACACCAGATCCTCATCCTTTGCCAGCCTTCTTCTTTTGGTTTTGATAACAGAAGCATCTCTGTTGCTTCTTCTCTTGATGTTGAGAGGCACCAGGTCTAAATCCTTTCTTTTGGGCTTGTTGCCCTCCTTTACCTTGGATGTTCTCGCCGGAGCTTCATCACGAGCTTTGTCCCATGGTTTGAGACTGCCATCTATTTTGTTGAGGTGGTCCTTTCTTGAAAGGATTTGTTCTATTTGCAGTTGCATTTGATGCTTCTGCAATAACTTTGGCATGTCCTTTTGAAGGACCTTGTGTTTCTTGTGCTTTTCTGAGATTAATCTTAGCAAGGACAGCATTGTGGACATGGTCTTGGGATTTCCAATATTGATAGATTGTGTCAAGTTTGACACAAGGTGATTGAGGTGTTTTGATAGACAAACCATGCAATGCATGGCTCTAGCAGATTCAGCTTGATTATCTCCTGCGAGTTCAAGCTTGTTGAAGAGAGTTTGGACATGATCATGATTCATGTCCTTTGTGAATTGTTCAACACTGTCAGTCCTGATCTTGACATTGTTGAGGTCAGTTTGAAGGCTGAACTGTGCTGATATGCCTGATGCTTGGTAAAGATTCTGTAGAGCGATCCAGGCATCATGGGTCTTGAAGTTAGCAATATTGTTTGTGTCTGCTCCAGTGCCACCAATGACATAGTGTATGTCATAGGTTGAGAGTCTTGCAGCGATGTTTGTGTCCACAGACATGCAAAGGTTCTGTCATTGAGCAAACACCAGTTTGCTCTGCTTGCTGCAACAGTGCCAATCCAGGTGCATGTTCCATCAGCAAGTCCCCAAAGGTTGTAAGCCTTAAGAAAGTTTTTCATCCTTTCTCTCCATTCTGGGTAGTTATTGTGACCAGTTAGAACAGGAATGCGACCCAAAAGTGTGCCATCAGTTTGAAGGGTTGTAGGATCAGTGGGAAGCTGAGCCTTTTTAATTTCAGCTAAGAAGAACAATGTTAGTAAAACATTGATCAAAGACATCATCAAACATGTAAGAATCAAAAAAAGCTTGAAAGTCTGGTCTTCTGTCATTAGATCTTCAATTGGTGTTAGCCAATCTTCCTGGTTCCTCATTTTGATCTGCTATTTCCATATGTGGTTCTGTTTTGGTTAGATCCATAGTTTCAGGTTCCTGAGTTGCATCATATGGAGAGAGTAGGTGCTCTTCAACTTCTGCAGCAGATTCTTCCTCAGAGGTTAAGTCCTGTCTCTTCCAAGCTTTTCGTCTTCTTTTCCATTTCATTCTTGATCTCTTCTCATTTCCCATTCATTTGTTCTTAGTTCTTTGTATCTTGTTCGATTTATGAGACTTGATGTTTTTGTAACTCAATACCATTTTGGCATCAGTCTCGATGATATTGCTTCAAGATTTACAAAATATGTCTCCACAAAGTAATGTGGGTTTGGCAATGTATCATCGGAAAGAATCCCAGGATGAATCAAGATGTTTTGAACAGAACATTTGATGTAAGGAATAGAGAAGACTTGAGGAAAGTAAACACATAGTTCAAGAAAACTGCAAAAAGGCTCATTGAAGTTGAAAGAATATGAAAAAGAAGACGAGTATGGAAGAGGCCAGGAATGAGGAACTTCTGTGCAAAGAGGAGAATAGTCTTTAAACCATTCTGAGATGCCTACGCTTCTCTTCTCCAATGATTGCAGCTCTTCTTCACTGTAGTCTTCTATAATCTCTTCCAAGATGTCTTTCCAGGGCCTCATCTGCAAAACCTTGATAGATAATCTGACGTTCTTCGTCAGTAGCATAGATTATGCATCATTGAATAGCCATAAGACCCCTGAAAGAAGGAAGAGATTGCCAATGAAGACAAAGTTTATGGTCCAGGATTACCAGCATCATTTCTTGCGAAGGAATTTCCTCTGGATCTCCTGTTACCCTTCAATTGCCTTCTTCTACTTTGAGATTTTAGATGAAGCGACTGTAGAAGAAGCTTGTTGTGAGTGGGATTGCAGTGGTTCCTCTGAACCACCTCAAACCCAAACCAGTGAGCTCAGATGTGATGAGTTTCATGATGAGACTGCACTGGAAAAGCCCAACCAGCACCTTCATAGATATCCATCAAAGGTTCCTCATTATATGCCCAACTATTGATCCCTCCTCTGTCCAACAATGTCCACTTGGTCTGGATCCATTGGAGCTTGACTGGATAGACCAGCCTCAGAGTTAGGAAGTTGACTGTCTGAGGTTGGATGTAAGGATGAGAAAATGAATAGACCTTCAGGCATGGGATCATCAGGTAGTCTCTCCTGTGCCAAACCCCAAAATTGATGTAGTCTGGATGGAGATGAAGGGGAAGCTCGACTGGGGTCGGAGGAACTTTGTAGATGACTTGGCCCAGCAGATTGATCCAGTAATATTGCTGAAGGAAGGCCGGTTGGTTCAGATCTGGTTGGACCCACTTTTCTCCCATCTCCAAGATGTTTTCTTCTTCAACCTCTGCCTGTTGCCATTGCCAAAGATACATCAAGTTCTGAAACTCGTCATGATCGGTCCATAGAGGTTATAGGAGAATGATGTGGATGATGCAATGGATTGAAATCGGAATTTTGGGATCTTGGAAGGTTTGAACCACTGGATGATTGTGGATTTTCAGGAGGTGTTTCTGAATTTTCTTGTTGACTAATTAAAGTCTCAGAATTTCCAGAATTAGGAGGTGAAGATCCTTGACCATGTAAAAGATTAGCCCCCTCACTGATGGGTTCTAGTCCCATTCTATGAAAGCTACAACTGAAGATTGTAACCTCACCATAAAAGATGGCGGTATAGAATAGGGACCAGTGTTCATCATCAGTGGAATCAATTAAGAGGCAGGTGATGTCTCTCCATTGAAATTCATAAAGCCTATCAGTGATTCTGTAGGCTTGTCCCAAAGCAATGCCAAAGCATGCAATGAGGATGGAAAGAGCATCAAAGAACCCATAAACAAGAACTCTATCTCTCCACAAGGCAGGAACAGGAGGCATTATGAAATATTTCAAAATATAGCCTGCTTGTCCACTATGCCTAGGCAGGGCTCATAATCTAATAGGAGAGTACAAGGGTGCTCCTGTTGTGCAGGGCAGAGAAGAGAGAGGTGAGTCAAGGATGCTCACCAAGATAGAGATTAAAGTTCTTGTGACCAAGTTGGGATAGGTGAGATTGATGAGATCAACCCTTGTAGAGCTTCTTGGAAGCTTAATCTTGAGGGAAAATGAATCTCATTATTTTTTATATCACAGTGTCTATCGCCTTTAAATACATTCAGGAACCTGTATGTACTTGTGGTTGATGTAACCAGAATGAGGTTGATCATGTCAGAGTGACATCATAGGATCAGTCATACTGCTCCACTTGTTTGAAATAAGTGGAGTTGAATCTGGATTGATCCAACACAGCTGTTGTGGAGCTAAGAAAGCTCCAGACTGATGACATCATAGTTGAGTCATAAAGGCTGCATCTAGATCGTCATATGGTCAATCCTGTAGTGTAATTTAGATTACACTTTAATTAGATTTGACTTCTTGGTGAATCAAGTCTAATACTCGACCTAAGTCTTTCAGTTACATGAATAGTGTACAGACACTATGGTCTGCCTGTATTAACAGAGCACAAGACCTAGTGTTTGATTCATAGAATCTCAACATCAGGATCAGATGGGCTGTAAGATGGGTGGATGCTGACTGATAACACAGAGCAGGAAGCATGGAAGAGTAGACCTCAAATATTTCATAGCTTATTCCCTTGTTAACTCCAGATAATATGCAGTGGCATGAAAATAAGGCTTAGAGAAAGTACTTCCAGCTTCATTCTTGAACTTGGCGATTGCATATCGAAATTCACCAAGTGACATGTCTGCATCAACCCAGCAACCTGTCTTTTGAATCTTGAATGTCCTTAAGCAGATCCAACACCACCTGAGCACATCGTTAACACATCCTACCCAGTCTACTTCATTCCTGTACAAATTTGACAAGCCAATCTCAAGGTTCTTGGCAAGGCTATTGTTGTTATGTGTCATATCCATGACAACTCCGGTCCTCCAAGCACCAACTCTGCTCCTATCTCTGGTGTGTTCATACCCATTATCCATCTCCGTTCCTCCATTCCTCCATACATATATCACGTTATGTCTTTGTTCCTTATTTAGTTAGATCTCATGCTCTGTACCTTTCTCCGTTGCTGTGCAGCACAGCTCCAGTGAACTGCACAACCAGTGCACAGCTCCGGTTCTTAGTTTCCTGACCTCCATTTCATTACAAATCTGATGCTCCTCCATACTATATATTCTTTATCATCTCCGCTGTACATATCCAGTCGTAATATCGAATTAAGTACTAGATGTTCTCTCTCCTCAATCAGCTTGACGCTCGGCTCTCTGCCGAACTCCAACGGCTACTCTCCATTCTCCTCCGAGTCTAGACAACTCAACTCTGCACCTCTGACCCTCTGCAAATACAGGACCACAACCACAAGACTTGGATAGTGGTGCATCACATAAGGTGAAGCCAAGGTCCTATCAATATCTCCGGAGTTCCAGAGATACACCGGAGATTGTCCACATGGCCCTAACAGTTATGGCTGACCTGGAGAGGACAGACATAGAACCATTGGGGCTGCAGTCTTAACCATGGATGAGGGAGGCAACAGAGCTTGACAATTGCAAGACATCTACAAGGAGCCTACCTACTAGTGAGGTTTGGCGACAAGGGTTGCTACCGAGCTAATGGCAGCCAAGATACCACCAGGTTAATGGTGGACAAGGGAGTCTGCCTATGATTGAGGACAGACAACAAGGACTTCTGAGCTAATGGTGGTAACTCCCCAGTTAAGGGTCGCTCAAGGTGACAAAGAGTAGAAAGGTATTAAGGCTACCCTTGGGCCTGTATCGTGGAGTGGGAACACCGGTTGTATTCCAGCAAGGAGAACAAGGTAAGAAATGGTGAAGTAAATGGTAAGACTAGACTGAGGAGCATAGGTGCGATGATGTGGGTTTATATACGTAAAGGAATTCAGGGCAGGCATGGAATAAGAAGGAATATGGTGGAAGGAATTGCTGACATGGCAAGTGGAGTGGGATGCAATGGCATCGGATGATGAGTCAAGGTATTGTAGTCAGCGATGAAAAGAAATGAATGTCCAAGTTGGGACTTATACCCATGTGTATGTAAGTGATAGGTTCAAGGAAAAAGTGTAGTCTGTGGTAAATCATAACAATTGTCCTCCACCTGCACTTCAATACTCTTACCATCTTTGACAAATTGGCCAAAGACAGGGTGAAGTAGCATTGTTAAGATAGTCTCTTCATTGCTGCATTTTGGATTGCATGGATGACCACAAGGGATGAATTGATGGCCAGCTTGCTGTGTCCTAAATGAGGGTGGGACACCAGAGCTAGAGGGCCTGTTCTTTGGGTTATGTGCAAGGAATTTGGCATGAGTGCTTTTGATTGTATTCCCATCACAGATGGAACAATATGCCAAAGGAAAAGTTTTAGTGACTCCTGAAATGATCTGTGAGAATAATTCAGCCATTGGTCATCTTGCTTATGTTCATTGAGCCACTCGATGGCAATACCTGAATTCTGAGAGATGAGAATATCTCTGAAGGCCAGTCCTATATGAGTGCACACATCCAATAGTTCACCCACTCCAGTAGTACCAAACATCTTGGAAAGAATGTCCTCTGCTGTCAAGACCTTGTATAGCCTCAGGGAATTGACAGGTGCTTCTGCAAGAGTTGTGTGCTGCTTGGTCTTGATCACATGCCTAAGCTCTGCAATTGACATGTATGCTAAGGCTTTGATTATAAATGAGAAAGCTTGGTCTGCTCCTCAATACCAACAGTGAATAGTCAAATAATATAAACAAGAGAAAAATGATCAACATGGACATCAACTTATGTTGCCATGTACTGATGATAAGGCGTAGCCTGTTGTTTTGGAGAGATGACCCAAAAATGTCTGATAATCTTCATCTGTCTTATAATGGATTTCCCAGATCAGAGATTGAGAGGGCACCCAAGGTGGCTTCTATGAAATCATTGTTGACAACCAGCTTGTCATCAGAGATTTTATAGAGATTCATCTGTGAGGGTGGGAGTACATGATGAAAGTCATGGATGGTTATTTCTGGTGAAACATGGACAGGAATGTTAGAGCCTAGTATCAATGGGTGATCCATGCACCTAGTAGTAGATCACCCAGTCAGACATGCTATGAAATTCACCAAAGGTGAAGCTGTGAGAAGTTTTAGTCCTGTAGTCCTTTGTAGAGTTGCCCATATACAGAAGACTCATGATGCATATGGTGGGAAGATCAGAAAATTGATGCAATATAAGAAATATGCAGTTTTCAATTTGTCACAAAGTGTGACCACCATGACAGGTCTACAATGAGCGAAGTTGCCAAGTACTAGACATGATTAGTTTATAAGTAAAGAATGTATTTAATGTAGTTTGTTGTGCAAGGCAAAGTTTTTCCTGGTAATGATAAGTATGGAGGTGATGAGGTTGGGCCATATGCAGGACAGAATGCCGCTTTGCCATAATGTGAGAGGCCAGCAGTGAATATGTTGTGTGCCTCATGTCAGATATTGCCCTAGGCACTGATTTACTCTGTAACCCTTAAGTTGTGCTGTAAAACAGAACTGAGTGCAATAAGTCAAACTCTACAAATAAGCTGCTCATAGCATATTCACAATGGCCTGGTAGCTCAGTAGTAGAGCTACTGGTATATATCCAGGAGGTCCTGGGTTCACAACAAGTTGATAATCCCATTTCTAAAACCTCATTGACATGAATGCACTGGATTTTTGACTGTTCCTTTCAAACAAGTGAGGCAAGGCAAGGAACATGGCCATTGTACATGCCCAATTACTCAGGTGAAACAATGAGATGGTAACACTGGCTAGACTTGATGGACTAATGATGTGTCAATGGATACTATATATTCTGACTTGGAGCTGACACAAGATCTACCTCCCATAACTGAAGAGTGCCTTCATTTATTGCGATTGCACTGAAACTGCACTTTGGAGACTCTGCTACCTAAGTTAAGGTGTTACGATTTATCCTGGACTACGCTTTTTTTTCTTTGACTTATCGCTTACATATGCATGGGTATAAGTCCCAACTTGGACATTCATTTCTTTTCATTGCTGACTATGATACCATGACTCACCATCCACTCCCATCGCACTTCACGTGCTCTTATCTCACTTGCTCTGTCAGCAATTCCTTTCATTCTATTCCTTCACATTCCACGCCTACCCTGAACTTCTTTATGTATATAAACCCACCCTGTCGCACCTATGCTCCTCAGTCTAGTCTTACTGTTTACTTCACCATTTTCTACCTAGTCCTCTTTGTCCTTGCTGGAATACATCATTGTTTCCACTCCATGATACAGGCCCAAGGGTAGCCTTTAATACCTTCTTACTCTCCTTGCTGTGAACCACCCTTAAGTGGGAAGTCTCCATCATTGACCTCGCCTAGAGGTCTTCTTGTTGCGACTGCTAACCAGGGAGCTACCACCGTTAACTCAGAAGTCCCTGTCATCTGTCCTCAATCATAGGCAGACTCTTTGTCCACCATTCACTCGGAAGTACTTTGGCTGCTGTTACCTTGGTAGCAACCCTTGTCACCAAACCTTGCTAGTAGGTAGGCTCCTTGTAGACATCTTGCAATCATCAAGCTCCGTCGCCTACTTGTCCACAGTTAACGACCACACCCTCAACGGTTCTATGCCTGCCCTCTCCCAGGTTGGCTGTAACATAAGGGTGGTACCTGCAAATCCTATTAACATGCCATTAAGAAATACCTGCATTGCTTGTAAACACTTGAGCAGTGAGATTGTAAGTGAGATGGTGCTGGGATGGAGCAGAAGTGAAATTAAGAGATAGGGTGTTTTACCATACCTTGTCCTGACTGTAATGACAGCATCTTTGCCATTAAGAACTGCAAAAGATGCTTGAAGCTGAAAAATGCCAGGTATAATTGCTGAAAAGGTAACATAGACAATTAAACATGTGTGCAATGCATCGATCCGATCCTGGTGCATGAGTGTTGAGATGTAATCTACAGGTATCTTGTCATCAAAAACTTCTTGTGCAACTTCATAATGCCACCTCACTAAGGTTGGACTTGCTGTACCATACACTACAAGAATTGCTGTGCAGTCAGCCATACTCATGGTTTGAAAGGTTATCCAGTATTTTGTGATTGTTAGAGGCTCTGAAACATTTACACAATATGATTCCACTCCAGAGGCCATTCATTCAAGTCTATGCTACTGCCACCAATATTATTGTTGGGTGGTTTTGCTGCACAGGCATTGAGCTTACTTGCAAAGGGCAGTAATACTATAACATCTAAGGCAAATACATTTTCTTGTGAATGAAGTTGGTGACTGAGTACTATGCCCATGATTCTGTGACTGCACTCATTTTGAATAAAACAACAGTTTCCATGGGCTGTCAGCCTTTCAATATCACCACATGTGACCACTTCTCCATACTTCATTCAGCACTTTAGTGCCCTCCATCACAATGTCCAGGCAGAACAGCTGCACCTCTGCCCTCCCAATAACACCATTTTGCTATGGAGGAGAAAGCACTCATTGAGCAGTGGAACAGCATTCTCACAGTGATGCACAGTTGTGATAAGGAATCCAAAATAAGGGAATTCAAGAAAGATCTCCATAAACAAGCAGTGAGCTTTATGATGTTTTTTCAGTGAAAACCTCACAATAATAGAAAATAGCTGTTAGTGATGGATATGGCAGATAAGCACCCTGAGACTACAATTCCTGGGATTCTTGCTAGTGCAATACTTCACCTGGTCTGCAAAACAGACAAGGAACTCAATGCATTGGATTTCAATGACATCACAGCAAATGATCTGCTCATTCAGAACAGCCAATGGGTGGAGAGGGTCATTGACAAGGAATATTGATCCAGAGACCTCTACAAAGGCACAAGCATGTAGTGGCATTCATTGTGCAGATCATTTGATTTGATTATGAGCATGACACAAGGTGGGTATTGTATCCAATACTCTTCATGTCATGGTAACACTTGTCACCGAACAGAGCCTCTTTGGCAAGAAATGCAAACTCAGTCCCCAATCATGCTCTGCTTACCAGCACACTGCCCAGTCATCTCGAAAACTGTTGACATTCCATTAACAATGCAGAATATTTTAGACAAACTGAAGTCAGTCAAGAGAAGGCAGGTAGAAATTCAAGAAAAACTTGTTTTTTTTTTATGAGGAAATCTGGAAAAAGTGTCAGAAGCTCAATGGTTTGTTAATAAACATTGAGAAGGAAGTATTGAAAGATCTGAGGATACAACAGCATCTTGATGTCCTGGAGGGGTGTTTTTTCACCTGTCACTCAATTCAAAACAGTCAGGTTCCTTCTAGCACTAGCAGCGCTACATGATTGAGAAATATCAGTGGTAGACATCAAAACAGCATTTCTGTATGGAGATCTCAATGAAGAGATTTACATGATGCAACCAGAAGCCTTCATAGATCCCCAGAATCCCTTGAAAGTCTGTCTATTGAATAAAGCCATATATGGACTAAAGCAAGCCTTGCTCCAATGGAACAAGGCACTCCATGCTTCTCTCATTAAATTCAGCTATCAAAGGCTATATGCTGATACTGGAGTTTACATAAAGAAGAAAGGAAAGATCTTTATCATCATTGTGATATACATTGATGATGCACTTTTCATGGGTAGTGATAAAACACTAGTCCTCAAAGAAAAGGAATGTTTCTTGAAGAGATAGGAATGTAAAGATCTTGGAGATGTAAAAGAATACTTATCCATGAGGATAACAAGAGATTGAAT
>JBBPTO010001387.1:0-16098 GCA_038094155.1 Pulveroboletus cf. aberrans
TTTCTAATAATTTTTAACATACTGTGTATTTCATTAGCTTTTGCAAGGCCAATAATGCTATTTAGGATACCCAAACCATTTTTAATATCATCAAAAAACCCCTTCATATTAACATAGTCCTTCATCACATGAAAAAGTCTAGCATAAAGGCTGTGGTAATCAAGAAATGTGCTCTTCTTTCTATGAAACATCACAAGGCTTACTTGAATTTTGTTTATATGGTTATAAAGAATTCAAATTAATCATACAGTGTTAGATGAGTGCAATCGGGGCCCGAAAAAGGCAGAAAAATGGCTTAATGATAGGTTAGCAGATAGAATTGTAAAGTATAGAACAGATTTCTTGATTACCACAGCCTTTATACTAGACTTTTTCATGTGATGAAGGACTATGTTAATATGAAGGGGTTTTTTGATGATATTAAAAATGGTTTGGGTATCCTAAATAGCATTATTGGCCTTGCAAAAGCTAATGAAATACACAGTATGTTAAATATTATTAGCAAAAAGTGTCAGTAGGTGACCTCCACAAGACTTTAAATGCTCAAAATGCTCATTTTTTCGAAGTATGAATATAGTAGAGCAGTCTACAATAGTAGAAGCATGCAGAGTGACCAGCATCAAGCATAGAGAGAATAAAATTCTTCTGGATAGTAAATGTAGCATATATAATTAATAGTGATTACAAATAAAGAGGAGTGTGAATATATTTAAACTCAGACATAATCATTATATGTATATCTTTGTTTGTATGACCAAATTAAGCCAAATATCATGGAGATTATATGCATCAGCACAAAAGTGAAAAAACCATTGCAATGGTAATGGGCATATCTCCGGACCCACCAAACCAAATCACGTGATCCATGGACCGTTACGTATCCAGTGGTTATTACTATATTCGGTCTCACTAATGCTAAGCGAAATTTCCACAGGTATAGCCAGTACACTGCATACACTCTAAACATAGCAAACATTGCAATGGTTTTTGGAGTCACTGTAGATCTCCTTAAGTGCATGGATGGGATCAATGCAACTGTGCAGAGCTTTGGATGTTGCTATATATTTTTTACCTGCAAGGAGGCCTCTGTTTTGGCTTCCAGAGTTATGGTCTTGGTGGCATGGGCCTTTGAAGCCTTAGATATAGACTTTGGGCACTCCTTTACCATGTGTCCTCAGTGACTGCAGAACATGTATTTCACACCCTTGTTGAGCTTAGAGGACAAGTTCTGTTTTGAAGGAGTGAAGGCTTTGGAGATGCTGAAGGTGGTGGCTGTCTTTGCCTTGGTCTTCTTAGAGTCCTTGGCAGTGCTGGAGTTGTGTGTAAAGAATGTGGGGATCTTGTTAGAGGATTTAGGTGGGTTGATGGATGGCTGGATTTGATGACTAATTTTAGACCTTTACTCCCAGTAGCAGGAATCAATTTACTGGGTGAGGTAATAAAGTTTGGAGAGGGTTGGAGGCTTTCTAATGTGAAAAACTTCATCCTTCATTTGGTCTGGCAGACTGTTGTGAAAGTGATGGTGGAGGACACCTTCTCTGTAGCCTTAGGCTTGTGAGGTGATCTGATTGAACTCAATGACATATCTGTTGATTCACTGAATGTCTTTCATTGTCAGGTGGTCAAGTTGGTATTCTGCATCTTCAATGTGGTTGTGCAGACTGAAGTTGGTTTGAAGCTCTTGGATGAACTCCTTATAGTTGTCCATACAGAGTGTATGGAGTGTGGAGTCTTTCATTTGGAGGAGGTCTGGTTTGTTACCCCCTTTGAATATTTCAATAGGGGTCTTCGAGTTGTAATGACACATTTGTTTTCTATGAAAGTTGCTATTTCTACTGCATCTTGCCAGAAAGCTTTTGGTAAGCATTCATAGTGTCACATAGCTTCTTCTTTCTTCATTATAGTTCTATTAAGTCTTTCTGCTTGACCATTTTATTGAGGGGTATGAGGTAATATTGTTTGATGAATGATACCCCTGGAAATGAAGAACACATGAAGTTTGTCCATGAATTCTCCTTTTTGGTCTGATCAAACATTTGTTTCTGCTTTATTGGGCCTTTTATAATGCCTTATCTTAATCTCACTGCTGCCACTTAGATGGCCTCTTCTGAGTTAACTGATCTTGCTGTAACATCTGACATCCAACATCAGGACTGTACTTCATGGAATGATCTGCACCCTTGCCCAACTTGTTCCTGCACTCCTGCATACCAGCCTGACCCATTGTGGGAGACCACAGTCCCCTACCATTAAATCTTCCTTTTTCTGATCTTTGAGACCTCATCACAGTGAAGATTCATTCTTCAAGCAAGTCAAAAACCAACCTGAGTGTCATATGGCCAACCTATCCTACCTGTCCATTCCAAGGTCGCTGGATCTGAGTTGTTAAGTCCAGTTTCACTTCTTTTGTATCAGTTTCATTTTTGAGTGAACATGGTTTTCCCTGAATCCATTACACAGTAATTGTCATACTACTTGCTGTTGCCATTGTCATGCCACTTCAATAGCATGCTATACTTAGTTTACCATTCAAATATGTGCAAGTCTTGCATTTTCCCATACTATAAATTTCGTATCTCAAACTTCAGTCTGCATCAAATTCTATCTTCTCTCAGTCACAAATCTGGTTTTTCTAAGTATTGAAATCATCAATTCTGGCCCACCCTGAGCCAAGTTGAGTCAAGTTGAACACTCCAACCCAAACCTAAAAGTTGGATCTTAGCACTACTGAATGAGGAGGTTTGTTACAATCATCTAATCTATGAACATTATACATCACTTCCATGCCTTAAATTTACTCTAGAAACTGCCCATGTGATGCTATACTCAATGATACTGAAAATTGCCTATATGAGGTCATACAAAAGTACAAACCCTAAGCATGACCCCACAACTCTACCCATGCATGAGATATGACTTCATATGCATTCTAGACTGTCATATACTATCCTGTGCATCACCCATAACCAATACTCTATACCACACTCTCAGACCTATTCTGTCATTTTTCCATACCCTTGCATATTAGGCATGTGCAAGGCTGTAGTATGCTTTCATATGATTTTAAATACATCTGAGTCTAGTATATCCGCTTGCACCCCATACTCACACCCTTATGAAACCCACTATAGGCTTTCTAGTATCTTTACACTTTATACCCTGATACTATGACTACAAGGATAATGATGTGATATAATAATGGCAACATGGCAATTGAATGATCATGATTGTCATGTTGTCATCATCTGCATGGTTGCATGAAAGGGTGTGCAAGAACATGATGAGATGAAGTGCATGGGAGGTGCAGGGGAAGGTGCCTGAGGCAAGATGAAGGAGATGCAACATGCAAGAATAGTGAGGTCAGCATCAGGGAGATACATGAGGGCATCAGCTAAGCAGGCACTCAAAGGGTGATGAAAAAGGCAAAGGTGGAAATAGTGATGGCTACAGAGGGGGCAGTAATAGCAGCAGTGGCAGGCATTGGAGGTGATGTTGGCAATGAGTGGAGTAAAGAAGTGTGGGCATGGGAGAAACTAGAGGAGAAGCACACCTGGTCATGATTAACAAATTCATATGAGATGTGCACATTTGTGGAGGCTCTGGGTTCTTGATTCCATAGCATGCCATTTTTGAATCATCTTGTTTACTGATAAGGCTTTTCTCTGTCTCTCATATGACTTTCTTTGTTCTGGTGAGTCCATGTCACTGTTAATGACTTTTTTCACCTTTTGATTCCTTTCTGATCATAGATCTATATTAATAATGGAGTTTCTGACTTTTTTCTATGTTTGATGCAGCTTACTGTCCTTCAGATGAGGATATCATTTTTGTTTGCATATATTCCATTCAATAGTTTCTCTTTTTAAGCTTAGACCTTAATTGATACAGCCCTTTCTGACTTTTTTTCTGTTTTGATGTCACTCTGTGTGATTCTGGTAAGCTCATTGTTTCTACTTGGTTCAATATTGGCTGACATCAAGCTTATATCTCTTCTGATAGCACTTTCTTTGCATCTGGTAAGTGTTTGGTCATTATAAAATAACTTACTGATTGAAAATTGTCATTTTTTCAAATATTGGTATGATAGACAAGCTGTTCAAGGTTGGGCCTGCTTTCTTTCATATTGATAATGCTCTTCATCATCTCATCAGTCCTCTTTTTCATTTAAATGATCTTTATCCAACCTATGCCCAGTTCTATATTCTTGATACTCAAGAGATCAATAGATCTATTTAGCATAATCCTTAACTTCAGCCTGATATTCTGCTGGATCTAGAAATAATTATGTGATATGACTTAAATCCACTTATGCTCTAGGCTAACATCACTAGTCAAGAATGAAGGAATTAGTTGATCTCATAGAGGCTGAGAAAAATATCAAGAGGACAAGACTGCCCTTTGGTGGCTGCATTCTTATCCTTTATATACTATCATACATGTATGTATCTATTATGATTTAATCCAGATATCCATGAGGATTTCTTAAAAATCATATCTGCAATAGGAATAGTATGGGAAAATGTACCATTTTATCTGAATAGGTAATGGTATAACATATTGTTATAATGCATGGAAGACATGAGAATGTCCCAGGAAGATCTGGAATGCACATATGTAATGTTTGGATGGAGAGGGTTTGCATGACTTGTAGAGACTTCCTGAGTTAAAATACATGGTTTCAGGAAGATTGTCATGCCTCTGGTGCATCCTGGTTCTGAAAGTATCCTGAAACCATTCTGACATTCCCACACTTTCATAATGCTTCCAACATACTGATATGTCAAATTTCACCTGTGTGTCACCATAGATGTTATATATTAGTAACGACTGTGTGATATGACTCTCATACTAAGTAGTGGGGCCTTTGATGGAGATAGTGCTGCAGCAATATATGCAGCACTTAGCAGTCCTTTGCTATGGCACTGCTGATGGGTAAGTGGCTGATCAATATAGATAAGATTGTGCTTACTGCCAATTCCCATCAGTAATCATATGCCTGCTGCCACCACACCTCATGCTCCTTGAGCCCACACCACCACAGTGCTTGCTTGCTGTCATGCATGACGACGAGCCTATCTACCCCAATTCTCTGCCAAATTTTATGCAGTTTTCACTCTACATATGTTTGTCTACATTTACAGTAATGAAATATGACCTTCATAGTTGGTTCATGTGCCTTCAACCATTGAAAAATGCCAGAACTCTTTCAGAAGTGGTCAGAAAAGTGCAGGTATGTGAAATATGATCTCCACCAACTCCAGCAGAGTTTTAACTCACCTCTATGATACTTAGGATGTTGTCCATGATGTTCCTGATCCTGGTGTGGTGAAGACAGTGACCTGCAGTGCTCCTTAAGGGCTCTGTATAGCATGAATGGTATGTGCCCCTCTCGGTTCTGCTAGAAAACCACCATAACGATCATCTAGTTCACCACCAACAACTGTCATCATCAGTATGCAACGTGTTCACCTCATTGAGCTCATGTTTCATGTGTTTTATTCTGAAATATCACTCCTCTCTTGTATTTACACTGTGTGGCAAGCTCCATAGTTCTCACTGCTCCCTCCCAATCCTTTGATGAGGCAACATGATGAAGAAAATGTGCTCATCATCTGGGCATGTCAAGATGACCATCCTTCTGCCAGTGGTACTGTGCAAACCTTGATCACTTCACTCTCTCATATTCATCAGGACTGTAAAGCTGCTGAGCAGCACCTGATGAAAGAAGCAGGTTTGTGCTTCAAGTATTCTATCATCACCTTGGCTGACCATACAATAGTGGATGAAAGATGTTTGCAAGAATGTCCCATAGAGGCTCAATTAGAGATTGGAGACCCACTTGATAGCCATGGGGATGAATTGAACTGGTATGATCTTGATGGAGCCACTGGGGACAATCAAGCAGCGCCAGATGATTACCTAGGCAATGATGGTGATGACAACAACAACAACAGTGGTCAAGGACTCTTATGCACATTCTCCAAATATTTTAAGCCAAGCATTCACACATATGTACCCCACTTCCCGCTGATCCCATATACTTATTATTTCAAAGGAATTCTACATTCTGACGGTATGACAAGCGCACTCACTTGCAACAAAATGAATGTATATACAAGGCATGGGAAGATCAAATGGCCATCCTCGTTGATCAATATCTTGCATGGAAGCATGGAGATGATGCCACAATGCCGGTTGATAGGAATATGTGTCATGTCTTCCATGTGGAAGCCATTGGTATCTTTGATGTGTAGCTGTGGTACTCAGTGACACTTCAGTCACAACATTGTATAGATCATACTATGCAACTTCCAGTAACACAGAGGGAGAATGAGCTAGCCAATGCTGTGCTGATGCATTCCAGTTTTGTCGGCTGCTCCCCTGTCCAGCCACTTGTCACCATCAAATTAGAAGCACTGGAGCTCTATCATCAGTTACAGTGTTGAGAGTCATCATTTAATGTTCAAGCAATGGTGAAAGTTCTCTGTGCCTTACAAGATGTATGTATAGAACTCTTCCTATTGCCATGCTCACCCATCTATGACAAGTTTCTGTCAGAATCTGTGTGCTATGGAGGGGTAGAGATACCCAGACTCAGTTGCACAGTGGTAGTGGAACAACTTGTTTATTTACCTATGGAGGGGTAGAGATACCCAGACTACAGACATCAGTAAGAAAGGAAAGCTAGATGTAGCTAAAAAGACTAACCTCAGTTGCACAGTGATAGTGGAACAACTGAGGGAGGAATGACGAAACTGGACTAACTAAATAGTGATGGATATTAGAGCACTTGAACTCCGATGTAACTCCGACATAATGTCCGGAATAGGATATATGAGGTCCGAGGAGAGAAAAAGGACCTTACTGAGTGAAACGGTTAACTCTGAGATCCTCCGGAGTGGAGTTGAGGGACTTGGTGCATGTTGACCTCAGAGTTGTAGTAGATGACCTCGGAGATGACTGGAGATCAGAGGTGTTGCATTTTGACAGTTTCATATGTACGTCACATGCAGAATGAATTTGCTGCTGCCTTTGATGCCTATTTGTCCATCAAGCATTGGATCAAACTGCTCTGCATCAAACTTTGAGGTGTGATGGTCTCACATGGAAACTTAATGGTGCTTGTCCATCATGCAGTTTCAATGTGAGCTCTATGTGGTCTAATGTGACTACATGAGAATAACATGACTCCCTGTTACAAGGCCAATATGGAAGCATCTGCATTACGAAGGGGAATCAGTGTGGTTAAATGAGTGGTGGGTAGGAGATGTTTTCAAACAAAGCCCCAGTCAATGCAGTTGATGTCTGCACCACTGTCTATGATGGCGAAGGTGTCTATGGCTTTCATTGAGTGTGAGGGGTCGATGAGTTGAATAGGAATCCTCATTGATTGCTTGTCTTTGGCGTTTACAAGTACATTGGCACTAAATGAAGAAGGGAAGTCATGCATCGTGGTAACTTCCTGTTTCAAAAATCCATCATTCCGACCCTTCCTATGGTGGTCTTCTTTGGCTCTTCATCATCATCGTCTTCTATCTCTTGGAACCTGGGAAGATCCTCGGGGACCTCAGAAATCTTGGCCTTAGTCACTTTCTTGACCTGTGGCATGGGAGTGGAAGGGAAGGTGGGGCAGGAAAGGGATCCATGTTCCTTCTTGTGGCAATGGAAGCAGAGGTTCTCCTTTCGGCAACATTCTCATTCCTGAGGAGTCAACTTGGAAATGTGGACAACATCAACATCCACGGCATTGGGGTCACGGAGAGGTCTGGAAGCTGGTTTGGTGTACTGGTGGGTCTGAACATATAAGGTTCCATGATGTTGCTTGGCAATGGTGTCTCCCTCGTCCCACTGTGCCTTAAAGTGAGAGGACTGGGTGATCCACTTCTTGATAGTGGAAGGTACGGTATCCATGGAGTTGATCCTATGCATAAGAGCAACTGGAATCCTGACCTGGAAGAATTGGATGGGAGTACAGTGGGCAGCAGCATCAGCAGCAAGTGGGGGATAGGTAAAACTGGCCTTCCCGACGTGAAGAAGGAACTTGTTGATGTAGTCATCGAGTTGAGTCATCTTCTCAATGTGGTGGGTGACAAGCCAGGATAGAGCGGCCTGCTCGGTGTTGCCTTGATCGAAGGCAGCTTTGAACTCCTTGATGAAATCCTTGAGGGTACCGAAGTCGTCGGTCTCAAGGGTGGCAGTGCACTTGAACTCGACCCACTGCTTGGTGGAGCCTTTGCTCATATAAGAAAGGAGGAAGCCAATCTTCTTATGATCAGTGTCGTAGATGTCTTTGTTGATAAGCATGTATGAACAGGCGGAAGTAAGCCATGAGATGGCTTCAGAGAGGCCCCCATCATAGGCCTTGGGCCTAGCAAGGTGAAGTTCAACAGGTTTCGAAGAGGACATGGGGGCAGAGGCAAGGGGTGTGCTTTGTAAAGCAACATGGTGGTGGACAGTGGGTGGTGGTCCTGAAGGTACAATGGGGGTGACCAGAGGTGATCTCAAGGATGTGCCAAATGACATGACAGGGGTGGTAGCTTCTTGGTCAGAACCATCAGAGGGATCTTCTGCTTGAGGCATTGATGCACAAGGGGTATGAAAGGATTCCCCACAAAGGGGGTTGGTCAAAGGGCGGTATGGATAAATGGTGGCTTACATGAAAGTAGCCAGTATGAAGAGTGAGTCTAGTCTTTTGTTATGGCTGACCTGGGAGGGGGCAGATGTAGAACTGTTGGGACTGCAGTCTTAAACGTGAACAAGGTGGTGATGGAGCTTGACGATTGTAAGGCATCTACAAAGGGCCTACCTACTAGTGAGGTTCAGCAACAAGGGTTGCTACTGAGCTAATGGTGGCCAAGGTACTTCCAAGTTAACAGTGGATAAGGAGTCTGCCTATGATTGAGGACAGACAACAAGGACTTCTGAGTTAAAGGTGGTTACTCCCAAATTAATGGTCATTACAAAGGAGACCTCTAGGCGAGGTCAACAATGGAGACTTCCCACTTAAGGGTGGTTCAAGGTGACAAAGAGTAAGAAGGTATCAAGGCTACCCTTGGGCCTGTATCAGGGAGTGGGAACACCAATGTATTCCAGCAATGACAAAGGGACAAGGTAGAGAACAGTAAGACTAGACTGAGGAGCATAGGTGCGACAAAGCAGGTTTATATACATAAAGAAGTTCAGGGCCAGCATAGAATGTGAAGGAATACAATGGAAGGAATCGCTGACAAAGCAAGTGATGGGGGTCATGTGAAGTGTGATGGGGGCAGATGGTGAGTCAAGGTATCATAGTCAGCAATGAAAAGAAATGAACGTTCAAGTTGGGACTTATACCCATGCATATGTAAGTGATAAGTCAAGGAAAAAGACGTAGTCTGGAGTAAATCGTAACAGTGGCTCAACACCAACTGTTCAATACCACACCTAGAGTGCTCAACATTCAACAACTGATTGACAATCAGCTGACCTGATCATTCACCTAATGGTACAATGAAACCATGTGGCAGAACCATAATGATGCCTTTTAGTTGCACTTGGAATGCTAAGTATTTCCACTCATTCCACTCAAACTGGATGTGCTAACAACCACAATGCTGATTTTATGCAATGACCTGAGTTAGCAGATCCGACAATGCATCTAAACACATTTTCAGCAATCACCATAGCTTTCCATGTTCATGCATGTCTTCTGCCTTTTCAGTATTGTTCCCCTAACAAAACCTGTCTCGATTAGTTGTCTTTGTGCCAGAATCTGGTGAGTAGACCTCCTGTCATTGAAAAGCAAGTGCTGAGTTGTACTGCAGACTACATGGGCTGAAATAAGGCTAACCACCATATCACTGAGATTTTCATTGAGGAGTATTTACCAGCACTTCATGAATGCCTGTTCAAATGGAGCACAGTTGACCTGCTGCCCTCAATGCAAAAAAGTATGTCTTCTGTTGCCTTAGAATGGTTCACTGATTCAGATCTGCATTTATTAGGACTTCACTGCAATGAAAGTGGCATTGGTGAAGGCAGCGGGTTTGTCATATCCCGTGCAACCAAGTCAACTCCAACCTCCAGAACAACTCTGCTACTACCTCCGGTGACATCTCACCAACTCCTAACCTCTGAAACTCCAGACTAATCATAGATATCCTTACATACTTCCCTTGTTCTCTATTTAGTTTAGCTTCGCCCCTCTGATCCCTCCAATGCTGTGTAGCACAGCTCTGGCATATGTCTATCCGACCTCTGAGTACTTTAGTCATCCAACCTCTGTTACTAATCTGCAGTTTCTCTCCATATATAAAGCATGTATTAGTATGTAGATACCTTAGGCTGAATATCAACTTAGACAGTCCTCTGTTCATCTCCGAGTACCTCTGATGTGTCTCTGACCAACGAAGGCCATGACAGTGTGAAGATGTGACACATAAGTCCTGCATCAAGCCTTCACTCCTCCAGATGCGACCCTCTGGGTGTTCAACCACCTCCAGTGTTCATTACCCTTCGACTCCAATCTCTGACTGGAGTTTGAGCGGAGGATGTTCTGGTCTTAACAGGGTTCCTTTTCCCTGATCCAGTGATTCACTTGTCTCCCGCCATTTTTCCTGATGCTGAATTCTGCATTGGCAACTTCTTATTCTCAGGACAACCCTCAACGACCTGCTATTCATTTACCCTGGATTCTCCAGCAACCATGACCCCTGACTTGAGCTTTAGGCTTTCTGATATGTCTGATCACTTTGAGCCCTTCTTCATGGTCCCCAGTCATCCAAACATGACCATTAGGGGCAATCACAAGGAGACCCCACTGTTGCACCACAGGGAGGAGACTCCACTGTCACCAACACTCAAGTTCCTAGTAGAGGACATTTTGGTCACATGTTGTGGCTGAATGTCAGGACCCTTCAAATGCACTGGAAATTTTTCCATACCCTTACTGGAAATCAATGATGCCAAGAACAATGAAGCATCCCCAATTTCGATTAGTTCGCATCAGAAATTTAGCATTTCGCTTATTCAAACTTAGTCATACTTATTTGGCCAAATAAGTACAGAATAAGGAACACACCAAATAAGTTCATTCAATGCAAACCTTCCGCTTGTTTTTAGCTTAAATCAGACTTGGATGGTATTGAAATGTGCTCTCGATCATTGCATGATACAGTCTAATAAGCAAAAAAAAGTATGAAACAATATATGACCAGTAAAAAGTAAATTAAGTGCAGTCAACACAAAATGAAGGAAAAAGCAATCCAAGCATGAAAGCAACATGCATGCACAACAAACAGATAGCACTAGCATGCAGCACAATAGCATCAGCATGAAACATCATGAAAGTAAGACATCAGAATGGCAAAACGCAGCAATAAAGATGCTGATAGAGAATGAGATCCAACCAACATATCTGAAGGGTATCTTCCACCAACAAGTGGAAACAGTGCGGGTGGTGTGCACAGATTGAAACGATAAATCCTGTAAACATCTGATTAGCAATCCTTTCAGTGACGGTGAAATGAAAAAAAATGTACAGAGGCATGCATGGAGATCTGGCTTGTCAGCCCCTCTGATGGAACTGGCATCAGCATCCATCAACCCAGATTTCTTGTTCCTATGGGAGTATGCTTCTGCAAATATATCTGGTGTGAACATCACATCCCTTCTCTCCACAGACAGTTTGTAGTCTCTGGTCTGAGAATTCCATCTGGATGCCAAGAATTGATATGGGGCCGAGCTTTCGCAGCCAGTGAGCACATTTAATGTCTTTGGCAGCTTGGGCTTCATCTTTCCATCGCCAGCCTCGATCATTTCCTGAAGGACAAAATCAACATCAACAATGCTGTCGTGTACGAACTCAATCGCCTGCTCAAGCTATCATTTGGAAATAGTTAGTATGTTTTAAAAGCCAATCAAGTAGACTTACAGTGGCAGATACAACAGCAATCACTCCAGAACTTTCCTTGCCTGCAGCATTCTCTTTCACAACCCATCCAGGAATGGGAACATAACCCGTGATGTTGCTGAGGTGTGTTGTCACAATAAGTTCATATAGGAACAGTGATTTGAAATAGCCATCAGCCAGCAGTGGGTCTGCAGAGGTGTGAGAGTCTTCATGGAGAAAGCGATACTGCGAGTCATCGTGCAGAAAGCAGGCCTCCTCACAGGTGTCCTTGTCATCCAGCAGACCAGCAAAGTAACTGATCATGAGAGTGAGCGCACCAGATCCAAAGCTGCTTCGCCATTCTGGTTTGGTCAGCGGATAATGCCCCTTGAGGTATCTGAACTATTTACCACCGAATGAACTGGACCATTGATGGTAATGTGATGCTTGATCTCTGAATAGACTGCATTGAAAATTACCTGCAGAGCTTGCACAAACTTGTGGTCTGGAATGATACAAACGTTTGGCTGCATCCCACACCAAACCATCAAGGTCCCGATGACACGACATGACCAGCATTGGTCACTCGGGACTGGCAAGTCCTTCATACTACTAGAACCCTTTCATTTCCTTCCATTGTCCAAGGGGCCACCTTCATCATCACTGGAGCCTTGATCAGAAGAAGTGGTGCACAGGATTGATTGAAGGTCTTCCTTCTTGACTATTGCCTTCTTTCAACCTCTGACAGAAAGCTGAGTTTCAGAAACCACACAGGCAGATGTCTACCATGAAGCTCGTAATTCATAAGTCTATGTGGAGCAATGAGATACATACAGAACTAGTCATAGGTTGACATTTTTGTCTCTTCACCATCAGCTTCATGAGTTTCGACAACATCATCTTGCCATATTTGTTAGTGACCTTATTCTCTGGATCGCTTTCATCAAGCTCGCTTCCCGAGATGATATCAGCCTTGACTTCCTTGTGCTTCATAGCAGCTAAGGAACAAACTTGGAGCTGTGAAAGGGGTGGCTCCAGCTCTCCTGCATCAGGATTGGGTGTAATAATTTAAATGTGGTGTGAGCAAATTCGACAAGTTGAGTATAATCAGGGGAAATGGAAAATGAACTTGCCATCTGTCAAAATGCAACACCTCCAATCTCCAGTCACCTCCGAGGTTGTCTACTACAACTCTGAGGTTGACGCGCACCAAGTCCCTCAACTCCGCTCTGGAGGATCTCAGAGTTAACCATTTCACTTAGTAAGGTCCTTTTCTCTCCTCGGACCTCATATATCCTATTCCACACATTACATCGGAGTTACATTGGAGTTCAAGCGCTCTAATCTCCATCACTATTTAGTTAGTCTGGTTTCATCATTCCTCCCTCAGTTGTTCCACTATCACTGTGCAACTGAGGTTAGTCTTTTAGGTACATCTAGCTTTCCCTTTTTACTTATGTCAGTAGTCCGGGTATCTCTACCCCTCCATAGGTAAATACAACAGTTGTTCCACTACCACTGTGCAACTGAGTCTGGGTATCTCTACCCCTCCATAGCACACAGAATTTGACACCATCACAGACCGATGGCTTTGCATCACAGCTGCCTTCTCATCAGCAGAATCAACAGTGTTACCAAAAATCTCATTGTCCTGGGAGTGGTGCATGGAGAAATTTTTACCATTCAGCATGGTGGAATCAGCTGAATCAACTTGCTCATTTTGCAGCCCAGCATCAGCAACTTGTGTTGCCCATTTAGCCACATGGCCATTATCTGAGGTTGATGTCCTAGTAGTGAGAGCAAGAGCAAGGAAAAATAATGTAGATTCAGTGAGTAGTAGCAACATGAATGAAGTGAGGTGATGGTAACCCACTTGGTTTCTGTCAACAAGAACATGGTCAGCTCTGACAATGCCTTACGTATCTGGCAAACACTGGCAACTTACGTGGCAGTTCCACAGAAGTCAAATCCACCTCCATTGCACCTTTCACTTGAAGAGTCTGAGTTGGAGACACTGTACTCTGCCTATGGAGAGAGCACACAATGACTCGGAGGTAAGTCTGAGATATGGTCACCATGCACTTGCAGCCTCGGCTTATCCATGGCTTAGCTGTGTTTCTGCTCACACCCACGATGACACCAATGAGTGAAGCAATGGCAGCAGTGGAATGCAATGCGAGAGCATCAAGTTGAGTCAGAATTAATGACAATCACATCAACATCAGTAAAATAGCAAATGTCTAATTTTGTCTTTATTTGTCTTATTCACATCTAATTCAGGCTTATTAGCTTATGGCAGCCTATGGTAAGCTAATAAGCCCGAATAAGACGCAAATAAGACAAATAAGACAAAATTAGATGTTTGCTATTTTACTGATGAATGCCATCAGTATGTGTCCTGGTATGCTTTGTAGACATACTCACAACACTTTTTCTCCTCCATTTTCCTTACCTTCAAGACCTCTTGGAGGGTCTCCTTCAGGGGGGTCAACTTAGGCTTTGCACTGTGAACAATGAGGATGATGTTGGATGCTGTGGACAATGTGGGTACATACTCTTTCGATTTACCCTTTGCCTTGGGCACCTGAGCATTTTCACAAGGTGGAGCATGAGGATGAACAGGAGGAGGCTTAAAAGAGCGAGCCTCAGCCTCTTTCACCTCAGCTTCTACCTCCATAGTGGCCAAGTGCTCAAGCCCCTTCTCAGCTGCTTTCCTTTCCGCTATATGAGCTGCCTTTGCTCGCAGGTCATCAGCAGCCTTTTCTACCTTAGTATGTCTCTTTTTCTCAGGTTTGAGAATGTCAGCTGGATCTTTGTCAACATTAGATGGTCGAGTGCGATGGGGAGTAGCCTGTGGAGCATTCTGAAGAGCCTGGGGCTCCTAGCTGGTGGTGTCAGCCATTAGGAACAATGACTAGAGCAAGATGGGGACCAGGAAAATTTCTGGGGGCCAGACTGACAGGACAATGGCATTGCCCCAAGTATTTGTAGGTTGGCACCCTGACTGCAAATAAATCCACACTGAGCTGAACCGATGTGCTAGCCTCTGATAGTAAGAATTTTTTATGATGCCCTAACCCCCATTTTGTTTAACAATCAAATGCCATGCAAACAGGTACTGCCATGCTATTTCTGTGCATCCATCTAGGCTGCGGTCGCCACTTCCAGTCTATCTGAGATTGAATCAACCATCATCATACATTCCATACACCCTTTCCTTGAAACACACCCTCTCTCCAGTCTCTGCTTCATGCAACCTTGACTCCAATTATGAGGATCAAGCTAAGGATGCTATAGGATTCTTTAACCTTCCTAACACTGGCAATTTTGGAGATGACCATGAATTTGATGGTGATGGTGACAGGACAGATCAGGTGGAGAATGAGTGGGATCATGAGGTAGATGCCCAGCACTATGGCCCTGGTGATAAATACTATCAAACCTACCATACCCTGATGAATGGTAAGCAGAGACCTTATTTCAAGCATTGACCATGATCTTATTTTCATTTAGCATGTCTGTGTGATGCAGAAGGCAACTTTCTGCCTGCAGGCTCTAACAGGAGGGTACAAGGGTACTCCTGTTGCACAGGGCAGAGAAGAGAGAGGTGAGTCGAGGATGCTCACCAAGATAGAGACTAAAGTTCTTGTGACCAAGTTTGGGTTAAGCGAGATTGATGAGGTCAACCCTTGTAGAGCTTCTTAGAAGCTTGATCTTGAGGGAAAATGAATCTCATTGTTAATTACATCACAGCATCTATCACTTTTAAATACATCTAGGAACATGTATGTATTTGTGTGCAATGTAACTGGAATAAGGTTGATGACATCATAGAATCAGTCATGCTGCTCCACTTATTTGAAATAGGTGGAGTTGCATCTGGGTTGATTCAACACAGCCATTGTGGAGCAAGGAAAGCTCCAGACCGATGACATCATAGCTGAGTCAGAAAGACTGCATCTAGATCGTCATGTGGTCGATCCTAAAGTGTAATTAAGATTACACTTTAATTAAGTTTGACTGATGTGACAGTCAAGCCTTAATGTTCAACCTAGATCCTTAGTAACATGAATAGTGTATTACCACTATGGTCTGCCTGTATTAACAGAGCACAGGACCTAGTGTTCGATTCACAGAATCTCAACACTCCTCCTCACTAGAATGTTATGTACTTTGAGAATATGGAATGAGTTTTAAAGCCTTTATGTTTTCTTGAAACTTGACATTTC
>JBBPTO010001388.1:0-16092 GCA_038094155.1 Pulveroboletus cf. aberrans
GACTCGGAGGTCTGACAAATCCGAATCGAAACGGTGCGCAATCTCCACTCAGACCCTGTTTCCTCTCTCGCTGTTTGGGTGCGGTACGTTGTCGCCAGTGCCTTCTGCGCTCGATCCGGACGCCTTTACCATCCTGTGCGTGCCATGGATGCGTGAGGGCCACCGATGAGCGCAGCTTCCACCATCGGTCATCTCCGAACATCGAGGACGTGTCTCCGTCACGCCAACGAGCTGAATTCGACGACCGCCGTACGAAGGTGGTAAAAGAGCAGCGCAGGCGAGGGTGCGATGCCGCGAGCGAGGATCGGCGCTGAGCCGAACCAACACAGCAATCGGGTTCACCCAGAGAAACGGGACCACGTACACATTCACCACCACATTGAAAGCGCTCGAGGCAGCCGTTTTGAAAGAGCGCCAGGTGCTCGCGCGACATGACGCGCGTCAACGTGGCGCAGAGGATCATGAAGAAGCCTGCCGTTCATATCGTCACCGCATCAACCTGCCCAACATTCACATGACGTGCGCCATCATGCAGAGGCATTTGGTTCGCTCGCTCCCCCGCGCCGACCAAAGACCTGATTAGATCACACCTCGAATAAGAAGATAAAATTACACGAGACACCCAAGTGATAAATAATACAAGAGACCTGTTCTCGATCGCCTGCGCATCAGAATCGACGTGGACCTCAAGCCAGCTGCGCGAATCCGACCTGCGCCTTGCCGAAATCGAACGTGGTGTAAACACCCTGTAGGAAAACATCGCCGACGATCCAAAACGCTGTACAGAGCGGCGGTCAGCATCGACCAAACGATTCGGGAGATGAACACGCACAACTACCCATGTCTTGACCGACGATACCGCTGATACAGTCGGACGAGCCAGCCGAGACTGGTCCGAGGTTGAGGGCGGAGATCGGGAACGACGTACCGCCAAAGGTGAGACTGACGCTTGGGAAAGCACTGCACGGGACTGGGGAACGTCAGTGGAGTTGGAGCATCAGAGCGAACCAGAGCGCACACATGTAGAAACCCTCGCCGACGCTGCTCGGTGCGGTCGCACCACCGAGCGTGCTGTGTAGCGTCGACACTTGCGATGGCGTACCCACGATGAGGGTCGTGCCCGTGTCAACGATGGCAGATACGTCACTCAGGATCGTCTGACCGTTAGCCTGTACGTTGTCCACGTTCACCTGCCAGTAACCCTGATGCGGTCGGCATCGTCAGCGAACAGTCGTGTGTGCTCGACACACTTGCTCACCTGCTGCGTGACGGGCGTATAGGTAAAGTCGCCAGCGTAACACGCAGGGTTCGATCCACCGATGTACAGCTCGGCTCCGGATGCCGCAAGCTTGAACGAAAAAACGGGATCAGACAGCTGTCCATCGTCGACGAGGGTTGCGAACACCGGGCTAGCACCGTATTTCGAGATAGATCGGAAAGCCATTCCCATCAAACCATCTGCTGGGAATTGCGCGCTCGCAAAGCCAGAGGAATACGTGTTTGCAGCACCGAGGGTCTGACCGGTTGCCTACCCAGCGGTCAGAAGCGATGTCCTTGTTAAAACATCAGAACGCACGGTGAACCCAGCGATCGACACGGTATCAGTGTATTGTTCGCCCGAGACGGTAGATCCATCGCCATACGCGAGGTTGAACGTCTGACCCAGGTCCTGCGAAGTCGAAGAGGAAGTAGGATCCCAGAGTGTGTGACCGCTGCATGTCAAATCACACGTAGACGCTGGCAGGAAGAGATCGCTACGTCGGGTTGAACAAAAAGCTCTTACACGCGACGGAGAACGCGCACCTAGAGCCGGTGTCGAAATCGACTGAAGTGGACGTCGGTCGAACGGGCATCAGGAACGGAACAAGACGCACCCGTGAAGGTCTGTGGGGGAGTTCCGACCGAGATCGTACCATACCAGAGTTCACTGCTGTCGTCAGTCAGAACGTCGCTGCCTCCGCGCTTTCTGGTCGCATTCACTGCGGCGGGGTGTGGTGCCCCTGTGTTCTTCTTGAAATTGTCGAACCCACGGAGGATCTTGCTGAAAGCTGCGCTTGAGCGAGTACGACACAACAGCACGCGGGACGTACGACTTGACGAACGCGAGGTGAGCGCCGAGTGCATCAAAATCGATGCTCTCGTCCGCGTTCACAAACGCCGAACGTTTGGCGATGGGGATCGCCATGCCAATGACCTGCCCAGCAGGTCGAGGCGCGGCGGCGGCCGAGACGGTCAACGCGAAGATGGACGTCGCGAGAGCGAAGCGCATTTCTAGAAAATGGGAATGCAGCTCAGCAAGGCTAATATTCTGGACGGTCCGGCGTCGTTCGGTCTACCTTTAATACAGCAACACATATCGCAGACGGTCGAGCGATCGCCGCGTGTCGACACGCGTGGTTCGACTCGGAGATGCGTTTTCGGCCTCGCACCACACGGCGATGACATGAGGATGGTACGCACCGGTCCAAGTAAGAAGTTGCGTTCGAGGGATCATGCGTGTCGACTCAGATCACCTCTCGAACATCTCCATAACTATTGGCCATGCCAGCGGCCGCCCGAGGCTGCAGGAGCTGTAGCGGACGATAGAAGCTGACGTCCACATGTGAACCCGTGCTTTCGGGAACGGATTCCACACAACGCCTTGACGGCATTGGCCTGACGGACATAACGGTCGCCTCGTGCTTCCGTTGTGAAAGTTGACATGGAGTGGGTCAGAGACCGTGGGAATACGATAAGAGCTCCGAGTCCCTATTTCGTCCGTCTTGATTCTCGAATCGATCATGCCCGACTCGAGCACAAATACGCCTGGTGCATAAAAATGGCAAGTTCGCTATCATGCTCCCCGATAACAGTCTAGCGACCTTATCGCTTTCCGATGGACATGAAGGCAACTCTGAGAACGCTCCGTATTCTGAATCGTCGACGCACACCGCCCGTGGGCGTCCAAGCTTCTGGCAAGACCGAGACGGTGATAGCAAAACATAGCCACTGATATTATCCCATGTTCAGGGCGTCCGCTCAAATCGGCGTGACCCAGAGCGTGGAACTGACTGCAGCATCAGGCGGGACTGCCATGAGGTGGCGGACTGCACGACCCGCTACGCCACAACCTGCTCAAGCATGCAGCACCAAAGACCATTGAAATCGTTTCCCTTTCTAGCGCGGCAAACGGCCAGAGGACGATCCATCGACCCAGTCGAAACATTGTGTATCCCCACTTTATATTGATACCAGTGCCCCCCGCCTCGCCATACGCTCGGCAGGACGCCTTGACCATCCCACGTGTATCATATGTATGCGAGGGCTGCCGACGAGCGCCCACCGATTATCCCCAGGTATAATTTACTATCGAAAATTTCTATGGCAAGTCCTTCCCTCCATCACCACCACCGAATCTCCGTCCACATCAACGGGCTGAACACGACGACCGCGGTCCAGAACTGGGATATCCAAACGGCGTCAGTCGAACAAAGCGCGTCGGAACGCGAAAAGACGCACCGCGCCGAGACTCCTGATCAAGAGCGACGGATATTCCCACACGGGCGGCACCTCGAGCCTGGGCTTGGTACCGTTCGAGGTCGCGACTGACCGCGGGTGGGTGAAGAGGACCCATACCGAGTAAAACGCGACACGGTAAAAGTGGTAAAACAGCAGCGCGGGCGAGGGCGCGATGCTGCGAACGGGGGTGGGCGTCGAGTCGATCCGACGCGGAAATCAGGCTTACCCAGAGAGGAGGGAGACGGGCCCGCGAACACATTCGCCGCCGCGTTCAAAGTACTTGAAGCAGCCGTTTTGTAGGACGGCGAGGTACTCGTCTGTGATGGGGCGTCTCCAGCGTGGCGCAAAGGACCAAGCAGAAACATACCGTCAGCGCTGAAGAGATCGTACAAGGCGACGCTGAGGATATTGATCGTCGACGCCACGGGTTTGCGTGCCCAGTGCCAGCGCGTGAGCATGCCGGATACTTGATCCCAGTTGCTATAATTGTCGATCTCGCCCAGCATCTTGGACAATAGGACGACATCGTTGAGCGCAACGGTCATTCCACCCCCAGTGAGGGGATGGCGCATGTTCCAAGAGTCACCGAGAAGGAACACGCCTTCTTTTGTGTGTTTGCCGCCTTGCTCTACGGCGGGTAAGAACGAATTCGGCATGCGGCGTAAGCGATCCCGGTCTAGCGCTTGACGAATGGCGATATGCAGGGATGTGGGGAGCTGGGGAACAATATTTGCCAGAATATGTCCCTAGGGCCCGTGTCAACGAATGGGGTCACGCAGCAAAAGAATGACAACCTTGAGGTCCGAGGGAAGTGGATGCTTTACGTCTATCAATATGCGGGTATCGTGTTCTGATATTTGGTACATGAGAACTGGACCGTGTCCTTTAACGAGGGCGACAGTGCCGTGTTGAGGTATCGGTAGTTGTACGTCCTTGAGGATGGCGCCCACAAAGTAGCCTCGCGTGGACGACTGACGCGCTGACTTGCCCATGACCGCGTTTCTAAAGTTGGAGAAACACCCGTCCGCGACGACGACCAGATCCGCAAAGAAGGACTCCTTGTCGGCAGCTCCAGACGCGCGGGTCGCACGAACGCCGAGAACACGTCCAGAGTGTTCGCACTCGATGAGCCCGTTGACGGTGGCCTCGATCACGTCCACGCCCGGTGCACGCTTGGCGTACTCGCGCAAACGCATGACGAACCTGCCGTGGTGGAAGCTGCTGCCTCGACGGCCGTCTGGATAAGGAATGTGAACGAGATTGCCTGAAAACGCGATGCAGTAGCCGTGTTCGGGGACGGCGTCGATGCCCTCCAAGACGCCTTCGAGGCCGAGCTGTTGCAACGCGGCGACGCCGGCGGGCTGCAGGAGCTCTCCGACAATTCGGTCCGGTTCGGAGAGGGAGCGTTCGAGGAGTGCGACGCGAATCGGGGAGCCGCGCCGTTTGGAGGTGGCGGTGGAGAGCGCGTGGGCGAGTGCCGAGCCCGCAACGCCGGCGCCGACGATGAGGACGTCGTAGTGGAGTGCGTCCATCGAGGCAGAGAAACGCTGACTCAGCAAGCATTTCAAGAGTGGGCCCAGTTTGTTTGCTAAATTGGATTACAAATGCAGTTTTATTGCCACCACTCCCTCGCCGCGTTCTTCCATCATACCATGTGCAATAGTACGAGCCTGCAAAAGTCATGGGCTATCACTACTAGTGTTGTGCACGGCCCGGTGGCTCAGGTTTATGAAAGTCGAGAGCCGGACCCGCTACCTCTGTTTTGGCACGGCTCGGCTCCGGCCCAAGCTGCGGCCCCCCGCCTGTCTGTCCCGTTGCCATCGCAGGTACAAGGACCCAACACCCCCATCCGCCGTGTCATCTGGATTCGTCCCATCGCGTGATCAGCAGCAACTACAACGTGACGCCAGGATATGTGACCGTGCTCGCAACGGCGCCCACGACCCAACAGCGACAACGCGGGAGTCGCAGGTGCAACCACAACGCAGTGATGACGGCGACGCGACACCTGGCACGGCTACAACGGTGTTGCGATGGCACGGCAGTCGCAACTGCAACCACAGCTTAACAACGGCGGCGACCCGACTTCGACCATGGCTGCGACGGGACGGACAGCGCAATAATGACGGGAGGGCCAGCGCAGCGTGATGGCGCTACAACCCCTTCATTCCCGCGCGCCTTCGCACCGTCGACCTCGACCTCGACCTTCCGCTGTCGAGCTGTCACTCGCCCTCTCGCCATCACACCATCGTCCGTTTCTCATGTTCACGCCCTCGCGCCGTCGACCTCCGCCCCCCTCGTGCCGCCCCCCTCGCACCATGACGATGACGACGACAACACGACGATCGCCGTAGCTCAATTGCCGTGTCGTCGTCATCGTCATCTTTATCCGAGTCGTGTCACGCCACCCCGCTCTCGAACACACACATACCTGTGCAGTTCTTTACTTACTGACTGTGTTGTAACAGCGACTTCAACTGCAGTCGAGCGTATCTTCTCACAGGGTTGGCAGCCCCTCCACTTCATACACATTAGGTTGTCGCGGAATTTTGTCCGAGCTTTTTTATGCCTCACTGCATGGATCCGTCATGATCTTGTCTCCCTCAAAGATTTCACAACCTGAACCATCCTTCGTGATCACACACGAAAGAGAAAACACAGATGCGTCTGAGCATAGATTGCTGGTAATTTACAGTTCTTGTCGTGTCGTCACGGCAGCTATCTAGCCACATATGAACACTGATTGTCGCGGTGTCGCGGTGTCCCTTTGACACCGCGGGCGAAGGACTGATACCGCGGGTGGAGGACTAACACCGCGGGTGGGACGGATCGGTGTCGAATCGTACCCTGTGCGGGTGCAGTGTTATCTGGCAAACCCGCGGTGAACCCTAGACCTGTACCCTGCTCCACTCTGCTCCACCCGGTCTGTGATAGAGTTTCACTTTGGCGTGTTGCTGATTTCCACGCAGTCTAGATCTATCAGAAGCTACTCACATACTCGCCTTGGAACGTAGGAGGAGCCTGAGAATATTGAAGATCGCCATCAGCTTGGAAAGGCGGAAAGGGAATCGGGGCTGAATTCCTATCCAGCGGCGAATCACGGTATGTCCCAGACCCGGAGAAAACACATTCATCATACTCTGCACTTCAAGCTACACAGTGCTATCGCCATCATCTAGGGATGACTCGGATCGATGGAAGAAAGGCGGAAGCTAGGAGCAGATAGAAGCGCCCATTAGCGTCTTCGATCCATCCATCAGTGAATATTTCAACCATGAATTCCCGAGCGCACGTGCGGAAGGTTTCTGTGACACGTTCAACCACAACACGATAACTGGGTTGAATACCAGTCCCTCTGAAGCTGCACAGATATCTTTGCGTGCTGCTGCCTGCACTAGTGCCACGCGGGAGTGCCTGCACAGAATGTTTATCACAGTGGTGATCATGATGATTCACTGTTTCCGAGTGTGTCCCTCGTTAACTAAACGAATTCTACTCTCATGCTCTATCCCAGCAGTGTCACCCCAGGAGCCTGGAAATTGATCTGATGGTTTGCACGTGCCTCGTGCAGAGGGAGGACCTTTTAGACTATTTGTGTCGTGAGAATGAGTCTAAGCCAGAATCACGTACGGCCCCAATGGTTTGTGCTGGAACGAATACGCTAACAAATTTGAAAGGATGGTTGTGCAACCACTGCAGCTTTCCTTTCATGACGACCCATTTCGTACGCATGGTTCCCGTTATGGGGCGTTGATTTAGATCGGTGTGTATAAGTTACATGACCTCTAGGCTGGACTCGTATTCCACCAGGGTGCTTCGGAGTTTGCAACACCGGTCCGTGTAAGCTGGGGTGTGTTTTCGCTGAACGGTCGACATTTCATACGCTCGGATGACGTGCAAGCAAGCCGTCTTTCCCCGTGACTCCTACCGAGCGTTCATTCATGCACTTTATCGACCGGCCGATCGGGGCAGACGCCGCTATCTAACAGATCCATAACCGAGTAGTAGTGAGTAATATCTTCGATTTTTCGTCATCTTCTTGAGTCATCCTTGTTCAAGGGCGCGCATATAAAGCACAAGAAACATGCAGACCTGTGTACCATACGTGCAGTGCCCGCTGTTCCACCACTCTGAGTCACTGGTTGACCAGTCATTAGACTTGGTCTCAGTCAACTCTCACCCTCGAATCTTCCTAGACCTCCCATCATACTTCACGTCGTCTGGTGATCTCTGTCTTTGTGGGTATGTGCTCGTCTTGCGTCTTGTGTTTTATGGTTGCATGATGTGTATTGGTAACTATGTCAGTTGCGTTTACAGAACAATTCGTCTTTCATTGTTCCCGTCTGCAATCTCTCTCACTATTTACGCCTACCCACCAGTTCGTGCTTTTCAGGAAAAGTCCCATAACCATGAGTTCTGTGCAAGACTCAAGTCAATCGCAGCTCAAGATAGACGAATTTGGCGACGACAAATCGACCGAATCGGTTAGACAGGTTGTTCCTCAATTGGACCCGAGGCCTGTCTCTTCCGATCATTCTCTCTTGAAATCTCACACCGAAATCATTGAGATTCTGAGTGACCAGGATTGGGAAAATCCCTCAAAAAAGCTTGCAGGAATATGTGGCAAGTATGCTGGTGAGGCACCGGATGGAGGCCTTAAGGCGTGGAGCGTCAGCTTTGCGTATGTGGACTACCATCTTCTCAGGTACGGTGATGAATACTTATAACAACGGTCACTTGGACATGCAGAGGTTTCTTGACGTGGTTTGCTACGTGGGGTAAATTTCAATGCAGATATATGTTTGATCTGATGTCTCTACTTGATAGGTTCGGATATATCAATGCGTGGGGGGTGAGGCTTCTGATGTTCTCATAAATAGAAACATGGCTGATGTATGAATAGATCTTCCAATTATATTACGAAGAGTATATGCTTCCCAACAATAGTCCGTCAGAAATGTACGTTCTGACCGTCTACCTATTCATTATCATTCATTCGTTGACACCATGCACAGAGCATGGATCGGTTCTATGCAGGTTGGTTGAGCTGCTCGTCGCCATGGAACTGCTAACGATTGGGGATGATTCTTTTTTCCCGCTCACGAATTAACGCCGTTCTGCGACCCACACGATACCACCAGTTTTCGCTCATTCTTTTCCCTGGGCTTATCGTCGGAAGGCTATTTGACATAGGGTATTTCAAGGTACCATATTTCATTGCCAGTTGCCTCCTGATAATTTGCACCTTCCTTGTCGCGGAGTGCAAAGTATATTGGCAGTTTTTCCTGGTTCAAGGATTAGGTGTTGGGGTGGGTTATCTTGCTTTTTTGTGTATCTCCTCTTACTCCGAATATGATGCTGCGCTCTGCCTCTTGAACAGTTGGCGAGCAGTGTAATTTTCGGGCACGCAGTAGCGATTGTACCCCATTGGTTCTCAAAACGAAAAGGCCTAGCTTTAGGTATTAATGCTATCGGGTCGTCACTTGGAGGCATGGCATTCCCTATGGCAGCCCGTAATCTGATACCTGAAATAGGGTCTGTGCGATATTCTCTTCCTTCAAACCGTACATTCTCACTATCTTGACAGATTCAAGTGGACGATGCGAACTTTCGGGTTTGTGATGATTTTCATGCTTGGTATAGCAAACGTTGTGAGTGCTCCATTTCGGGATTATAACAACGTTGACAGTCATGGTGCGCCGTGCGCGACAGATGATGGATCGACGGCTACCTCCTACAAATGTCAAGGGTGGCCTATTCAATTGGGCTGCACTTAGGAACCCAGCATATTCTGTTTATTGCATTTCGGGTGTGGCTGCATTTCTTGGGTTGGATACTGGTGAGCCTCACGTTCTCGTCCCTCTTTTTTTTTTTTTTTACCAGTTATCATTCCTACGTGGTTAAGTTATTGGATGACCGGGTTGACTGACGTACTCCGGATAGCCCTTATCTACATGCCTGCCAGTGCAGTGCAAATGGGCGTTTCAAAGGACCTTTCATTCTATTTTACCGCATTCGCCAATGGCTCCTCTGCGTTCGGGCGGATTTTTGCAGGATACCTCGCGGATCGGGTTGGTAAGCCTCGGAACGCTGGGAAAACATCTATAAAACCTAGTGCTAATATGAAGGAGCAGGTTCAATCAATGTTCTGGCCCCATCTATCACCTTGGTGGCGATTATGACCTTCCTGTGGCCGTATGCGAGAAGTCAAAACGTGCTCCTTTTGATCTCAGTGGTATACGGGTGCGTAGACTGTAGCGCCATCTTCCGTTGTGTGATATCGATCGTCCCGTCGGACAGGTTCGCGTGTGGGACCTACGCCTGTCTTCTCGTTACCCCTCCCATGTCAATGGGCGCCGTTAGCGACGTCGGACGACGCACCGGACTGTTTTTCAGTTTAGCTGCATTCGGTGCACTCGCTGGGCCACCCATATCTGGAGCCATCAACGCTGCGACTGGTGGCTTCGAGAGGGTGGGATGGTATGCTGGTGAGTTCAAACTCCTTCTCGTTCCATGCATACTCAGAGCGTGCCAGGTGGAGTCCTCATATTGTCGGTGTGCTTGCAGCTGCTGGCGCGGTATTTACATCTGGGCAAGTTTATGGGCAAGTTCTGAACGATTTGGATGAAGATGATGTTACGCATTTGATACCGCCTGATATACCCGATGATGCAGGTTCATCGCCGGTGATCATGTTCTTTACATGCGCAAGACGTGTGCCCGCAATGATGAAGGCCTAGAGTTCTCTATTATGGTATTTTCCGATCGTTGTCACCCATAACGTCGTGGCCAGAGCCGCGTACCTTTGCTCTCGACTGTGCATAGATATAGCCATGACTGTAACCGATAGATCCAGTTGATTCTGGACTGCAGCCAATGTTAGATCACTGCCGCGACAAATTACCTTTCCTCCTTTCTAGTCCCCACACCGCCTTAAATCAGTCTTTCTTGTGCTCAAGGTCCGTATCGACGTTGGTGTTATTAGTATTCATATCCAGGCGGTCTGAAAGTAACCGGTAACCTTTTAAGACGTCTTTGACGTTGTCTTTGGCGCATTTTATCGATACGCGGTATTCTGCAGTGCAGCAACATTTTTTTATCCTACCATCTACTCTGATTACTCCTATTCAGTTCTGGCAGGACCGTGTATATGCATCGCCGTCAGCTCATAGACTGGTCATGTAAATCATAGAATGACATACCATCGGACATTGCCAGTCTTCCCCGCTTGTCAGTCAGATGAACGGAAGAGGAGTGGTGTTTCTCCACACACCTTACAACGAATACCAACCGAAAAAACCATCCTCGACCTCGTCGTTCTTTTTCATAATGATAGCAAACAATGCTATCAAGAATTCATAATCAGGAGTTTCCTCAAAATCAAGTTTGCGGACATAGGTCAGATAGATTGCAAGTTCACCTGACAAATTTGTTAGATGGAAGCGGCACCATGTTGACCAAGTGACTTACCCGCGTAACCCTCGCACAGCTCACTGATATGCCTCGTCTCCTTGTTTTCCTTAATCCGATTATACATTTGTTTGCTTGTTCCAGCTTTCAGACCTTGCCAAGGCAAGCTGCCACGAAGGAAGAACACATAGCCAAGAGATTCTAGATCGTCCCTTCGCGACTTTGTTGCCAAGTAAAACAATCAGTGATATGGCATGGCCTTATCCGCTGTCGCAATATACCCCCGTCCGTAGTGCGAATTAATGCTAATATATTGTGCTGGTCCCGTAACGGCCTTCTGCTCGCAGTACGGAAAGTGAATTTTCGTCTGTGGGTCGCAGTAGTGCGCAGCCAGGCCAAAATCAACGACGTAAATAACTGCGTCGAAGATTGAGCCCTTTTCACGAACTGGCTATTCCTGATGTCGCTGGCAAAAGTTACCGCTTTCAGCCTTCAAAGCTTCATTCCGGGACAAGAGATGAGAAAGTTGTCGGGTTTGATATCACAGTGTATGATATTTTGGTCGTGAATCATCTGAATACGAGCGATCTGGCGGATAATTATTAAATGTCACGAAGTGGCATCGCGCTAAACCACTGGCAGGGTGTCATACTATCTGCTTTGCGAGCATAAAAACAATCCCTTCACAGAGAGCTTGTGTCTACATGTGTTGAACCGAGCTGGGACCAAGGAGGTCCACGACCAAAACGTCGTGCAGGCCTTCTTGTCCATTGTGGTCAACATGAGGTATTCTAGCTACAAAGGATGTTGATCGAATGTAGAAGGATTTTTGAGAAAGATACATACGACGACCCGCGAGTACGCTATTACCAGCGAGATTCGTTAGCGAGCTAGCGATTCTCGACCATGCAAGATTCCTATGAGGAACTCAGTTCGAGAACAGGTCAAGAGAAGGCGTGTTTCGACGAATGTGCTTGATGGCTACGGGGACCAACTTGGAAGAGTGCGAAAGACGGCCTAGAGGAATGAGCATGCCTAGTGGGTTGCGCGCTACACCGTGAATGAACTTTCGAAATGACACGATCATGTCGTTGATACACCGGATGCGGATTTGTCCCTGGCCGGCTAGTGGGTGAGAGCTGATTCCACACGTGTTTGGAGGGCAATAAAGAGTGCAAACGCACGTCTTTCTTCTGATCAATCGTATTTCCACCTCAAAGTAGACTTGTCGACGACGGACGGTGAGTACATGAACTAAACGCTGAGGACGTTGCTCACGATACAGAAAGAGAGGTAAAGCCGGGCCGCGTTTCTCCCGCAGCCGTGATCCGATAGAAGGAATAACAGTCGAAGGTGAGGAAAATACTGCGCTCATGGCGTGATGCTGACGGAACTTACAGCCGTTTTTGTAAATAATGGCAGTCGCGACTCGCGCGACATTGTGAGATTATGTATAGTATGTATCCTTCTTTGGCCCCCAAAGGCAAACGACGTCGATTGAGGTCGATGTTCCTCGGGATCGAATACAATCAGTTACGTTCCTTGGCGGTGGAAAGCACGTTATAGGTGGTGGCAAGGTAGGAAAGCTTCGACGTTGGCAAGTCGAAGATGGAAGTGAGGTGGAAATGGAAACTGAGGGAAGAGGTCATATTCTCAGCCTAGCGCGGCATCGAACGATGGACAATGGGTCGTGAGTGGGACCTGCAGCGGAGAAGTGCGACGAACGTCAAGGTGAAAAGGCACCGTTATCGAGACATCCATTTACCGCGCTATGCGGAAACGAAAAATGAAAATCTGAGCTGTCGGACATGACAGGAATATGGAATGCCGGAGCATCGCGCTCCCTCCCGCAAGAAATTTACCTAAATTTGGCAACAATCGCGTGCAGGACACCGATCACCGTTCTGAAGATTCGCCAGCTGCCGAATGAGACAGACTGTAGGAATATTTGTCGAGTGACGACTGAGCCCACGTGAACTGCAGACCGTCAAAGGTCAACACTGAAATAAAGCAGATAGATCTGCATCGGCATCACTATGAAATCAATGAACGACAAGATCAAGTAACATAGAGTCAAGAAAGTGTAGTCGCAAGCCAATCCAAAAGGGGGTCACCAAACAGCCACCCTTCAATCCTTGCAATCACCATCCTCCGAATCCGAGTCCTTGAATGAGTGTATATTGCTGAAGCCTGACCATAGGCAAAACATATTGCAGGTGTACTGCTCTTCGAACAACTCCACCCCTGTCTCGACATTGCCATCACTGAAAAGGTTCATACCACCACCAACATCACTATGTGAGCATGAGCGTCCAGCACAGTACTCATAACAGTTTCCATGAGGACTCACGGATGAGTCAGAATTTGTGGGTCAGTCAATAAGGGGGCACACCCTAGCAAAGACATTGGCACAGCATCAATACGCTGTGATAAAGACTCAGAGACATACATACCTTGATAGTTTGAAATGTAAACCTGCCCACTGGTCTTCATGTACTGGACATGCTGGGTGAATGCCAAAAATTCAGCAATCTTATTTGATGATCACCAAGCTTGCAAGAAGCCACATTGCCATTGTGAACATACTTCACAAACCCATCTGCACCACAATGACATCAGGGGTAAAGAGATGCAAAGATCTCTTTATCTCGTCCTCTGAGGTAGCAGACAGTCCTACCAGTCAATGGACTGATAGGGAGAGGAAAGGTTATGGACCTTGGTGGAAGAACTCACCAAGGGTAAATGGAGTATTGCAAGGTAGAGGGTCTTAAGGTAAGACAGAAGGAGGGGACTTGACTTGACTGTCTGAGTTGGATGAAATTCTAACTGGAGAGTGATTATGACGGAGCTCTCCCTAAATACTTTACAGGACTGTTTGTACCTGTATAGATCTCTATCGTATATGGATAGGAATGAGTCATAGAATATGACTGAATGACTGAAGATATCGGTAAGCTATAGATACTAGCCAATGGCAGAAGTATCTTGTTTTCTATAGAGAATGATGAAACAAATATAAGAGTGGAAATGGTCAATGGTTATACAATCATGATCTAGAACCTTGGTTATGTAATAAAAGAGCAGAAAGCAAATACCAAGTTTCAACACAGCCTTTATTCATTCTGGCCATACAATGCTGATGAGGACATCAGATCTAAGTCTCCTGTGGATGTAGGAAACCAGAGTTCCCTACAGTGATATTCAGTGTTTTCCCATGGTCTGATAGCCCCTATCCAGCGCTTTCACCAAATCCGAGACCATTCCACTGCCATTCATCCCAACCTGAGTCAAGCCAGTTGAAGTCCTAAGGTTAGTTTTGAACCCGATGTCTGGACCCAAGTTTCTGCACACCAGACCCAGTGTTCCTGCACCTCAAAAACCATTCCTGCACTTCAGAACCAGTCAGGTTTTTGTTCTTTTCATCTTTCCTCTACCATACTTTGTTTGGGTATGCCCAGATTATACTTTTGTACCTAGGACTTAGTCCCTAGACAGTGTGCAAGTTACTACCATCTATTCTAAGCCTTTAAGTCCGGTTCCCCAAGCCTTTTCCTACAAGTTTCATTCAAGTCCTGCAAATAGAGTTGGTTTCCTAGCCCTACTGAATGGGGGGAAGCCAGACTCGAGTTTTCCAGTGTTCTGTGGACATTTAGTGAGCCATCCTTACAGTCCTCTTTCTTTCCTTTGCTTTCTTTGCAATTCCCTTGGGTCAAGATACACACTCACACTCCTATTTCTTGTGTAGGATTACATCCCAAGTTCTTTTTCTATTTTACACCACAGCCTCCCTGCCCCACTGTCATTGCCCTGACTTTACACCGGTGACACAGTGCTGTAAAACTCCTAGGAACTCCAAAGTGGAACTCCTAAGCTAATGAAAAGGGTGCGAGTGTAGTTCTCGACCCAGGAGATTGCAAAGAGAGAAAGAAAGTGGGTAAGGGCGAATATAGATGGCTCACTGATGTCCTGAGAGAGCTGGAAAATAAGAGTCTGATTCCTCCCCATTCGGTAGGGCTAAGAAATCAACTATGGAGTTGTCAGGAGTTGACAGGAGTTGTAGGACTTGACTGGACTTGAAGGGAAATGAAGGAAATTGACTTCGGAGACTTAGAACTGATGCTGGATGGTGGTCATTCACTTCTAGAACTAAGTTCTATGTACAAAGTTTTAAGTCTGGGTATTTCCAAGACTGTGAATCAAAAGGAAACATCAAGGAATGAATGTAGACACTAAATAAGGCAATATCCCAATGAGGAAACACAACTCTGACTCATGGATGACTCATTCGGGGTGCAGGAACAAAGGTCCAATACTCCAGACATCAGAGTTCTGACTCGAGAAGACGACCAGTGACTGTTGAGTCTCAGAGGAGTGGTGGAGGACTTCAGAGGAACTCGGAGGACAGATGAATACTTGGAGGAAGTAGGAATATCACTGTAGGAAGCTTGAGTCTCCTACAGCGCTCCACCCCACCATCATTGCCCCAACCCTGCACCAGTGTCATGGACTCATCCCCACCATTGTTGCCTTTTACCATGCACTGGTGCTGCAGCAAACCCCCACTGTTGTTACCCCACACTCTGCACTGGTGCTGCAGCTCGCCCCACCATCATTGCCCCCTCCCTCCTGCACCATGACCACATATTGCCCTCCATCAGCACATCCTGTGGATGCTGTGCAACCCTCCTGGGCCACCCTGAATGATACCCCCCATATTCCCCAACCCATGATCAGGCTGGAGGCAATGATTGAGGTGTCAAAATATATAACTCCTCCAAGGTCCTTCAACTTACTCCAGACCTGTTCCACACAACTCCAAGCTTTCTTCTGCAAAGCACAACTCCTGACTCCGGAGTTATTCAGAGTTGGCTCGATACTCAGTAACATCTTTTCTCTCTTTCAGACCTCCTATTTCCTATTCCGGACATTACGTTGGAGTTACATCAGAGTTCATGCGCTCTGATTTCCATCAGTATTTCAGACAGTCCGCTTTGTCATCTCTTCCTCAGTTGTTCCACTACCACTGTGCAACTGAGGTTAGTCTTTTTAGCTACATTTAGCTTTCCTTTTTACTTATGTCTGTAGTCTGGGTATCTCTACCCCTCCATAGGTAAATACACAAGTTGTTCCACTACCACTGTGCAACTGAGTCTGGGTATCTCTACCCCTCCATAGCACACAGAA
>JBBPTO010001389.1:0-16086 GCA_038094155.1 Pulveroboletus cf. aberrans
CTCTCAAGGGCGTCAACCACAGGTTCAACATCTCCCTTTGGAAAACCGATCCACACGACCCTCTGTGGCCCGCTCCGCTGAACCCCTCCATCGACGTCTGAACGCCTAGCATGTTACCTAGTCGACTTTAGATACACCATAAATCGCGCGACGCCTCTCCCTATTCAGACAACAATGACTTTCCCCCAAAAGAATTCTGTTTGCGGCGACGTTTCGCGTTTCAGGCGCATAGTCGGAACCCCTCACACGACCTGTCGTTCAGAGGTGGAAATCGCTCGCCGTCATCGGTGGTTGCCACATTTTGTCTCGAATGAGCCCCAACAGGTCCTCGTCGGGGAGAGTGCGGAGATAACGGTTCATGTCTAGTTGCTTTTTTTTCAACAGACGTCAAAAAATCGCGCTTGTCTTGGCACCCACCATCACTCACCTCTTTCTGCGCCTGCCTCACGACCGCCAACGCGATTCGCGCGCTGAGATCCCGGATGCGTGCCAGGCGTGGGTACACCAATCCCGCAGCCCGCTCCTCAGCGTCGAGCGACGACGCGAGCGCCACCGCAGCTTGCTCGACCATGGCGTCCGACACGTGGCGCGTCTTGGAGAGGATCGAACCGAGCCCGAGGCCGGGAAAGATGTACATGTTGTTGCCCTGCCCAGGCTCGTACAACACGTCGTTGCGCGTCACGGGCTGGTACGGGCTGCCAGAGGCGTAGATGACTTTGCCCTCGGTCCTGATGGGGCCTCAGTAACGGCGCCAGGGACGAGCGGACGGACTTACCACGCGATGGCGTCGGGATAGTCGAGCTCGCAAAGGTGGACCGGGTTGGAGAGCGGGAAGATAATGGGTCGCTCGTTGAGCGCGGCCATCGCCTTGACGACCTCCTCGGTGAACGCGTTCTGCTGGCACGTGAGTGACACGGCCGAGACCAAATGCGTCCAAGACGCTCACCTTTATCGTGCTCAGACCGAGCAGCGCGGTCGGCTTGACGTAGTTGATAATGTCCACCAAGTTGGACAGTTGCGAGCCGTCGTAGTCCGTGCGCGCAAAGACTAGTGGCCAATCAACGCTCAGCGTCGCGCCCATGCAAAAAAGGAAGCTCACATTTCTTGTGTTCCTGGAGCCCTTTGCGGTCAGTTGTGATCAACCCCTTGGAATCCACGGTCTGCCACGATCACACATGCTTGAGCACAGATCCGTCGTCTCTCACTCAGGATGATGTTCTCGCTCACGTAAATTCTAGATTTGGCCTCCTCGGGGCTGACGCCTAGGGCGGTGAAGAACGAAAGCAGCTGCTTCGCGACACCGATCCCTGCCGATCCCGCGCCCAGGAACAAGATTTTGTGTTCAGACAGCTGTTTTCCCGAGGCGGCCGAAGATAGACGCGCCGCGTTGATGAAGCCGGACAGGATGACGGAGCCTGTGCCTTGGATCTGCAAATCGGTCACGACATTGGCGACGCGAGAGTCAGCGAGCGCTTACGTCGTCGTTGAAGACACGGTATTGATGACGATACCGACCGAGGTACCTGAACGCATTGTCGGTCGAAAAGTCCTCGAATTGGACGAGCAGCTTCGGAAATACGTCCTTCATCGCTTGCATGAACTCGTCCATGAATGCGTCCATCTAAGACAAGGTTGGTCAGAACGAGGGGACATTGCTGATCTCGTGCAGATTGACCTCTTCGGTTGCCGGTCTGTGACGACGAACGCCAATGTACAACGGGTCATCGAGGTACCGCTGTGTGTTGGTCCCAAGGTCGAGACAGATGGGCACCTGGAAACGTCTCGTCAGACGCGGCACGCAGGCTAAAGCACACGACACGCACCGTCGAAGTGGGCTTGATGCCCGCGCCAGCAATGTACAGATCCCTGACGCGGCGAACGGGTGAGTCGGGAACACTCGTGACGAAGTCGTGGCATGCACACGCTTACAGTTTCCCGATGCTGATGGGCAACCCGTTGGCGCCGAGATCGCCGAGGCCGAGAATCCGCGATCCTTTGAGTGGGATCAGGATCGAACGCGAAAAAAAAAAAAGATCACGAGGAAAAGTCGTAACGCCCCGTCTGGACCCGAGATCGCCCGACTGAAACTCACCGTCCGTGACGACGGCGATACGGCCGTCTGCGATGTTGGGCCAGGACGCGAGGACGTCGCGGATGCGGCCCTTGTCTTCGATCGTGATATAGAGGCCCTCGGGTCTGCGCCAGATGTGCGAGTAGTTGACGCAGGCGTCGCCGACCTGGGGCTAGCGATCAGCGACTGGGGCTCCACGTTGGGCTCGAAGGCACGCACCGTAGGGGTGTACAGGATGGGGACCATCTCCTGTAGACGGGGATGGGGTCAACGCCAACGGTCGGGGTCGATCGGGAGTGCTCGTGTGCGTACCGACATGTTTCCGAGGAGGATGTCATAAAAGAGATTGGCATCGCGACCCTTGAGGCTGCTCAGATAGATGTACTTTTCTAGGGAGAGCTCCTTGGAACGGAGCTGTTCCAGACAGCGCTGGCGGTGGTCGGTCTGAGTAAAGTGAGGGGGGAGTTTGGCAACGGACATGGTGTGAAACGCAAACGAGCGGCTAACAGACAAGGCCTTATATGTGGATCGGATGATGAGCCTGGCCATACGAAACGCAAGCTAGACAGATAACGCAGAAGGGAAAAAACGCAAAGGAAAGCAGAGTTTCGGTAAATACTTGGACCAATCGTACGTATCATGACGGAATAACTCGTTCGTTGGAGCACACCGATTGGACCGGGCACGTAGCCATTCGGGGGCGGATCGGGTGCGAGTGTTCCCGATGCGAACCAACATTTATCTACCAACACGGACACTGTGCAACGACCGACAACACCGTGGGGCCTATGTACGCACGTCGGGTCAGACGCGAACGAAACGCGAGCAAAAAAAAACAACGCCAACCCCCCACCTTCCGAGTCCACTAGAACCCCACGATCACCAAAACTGCCGACGTTTCTCCCGAATAGCCCGTACGGTCGCCTTGCGCTCGCCCCATCCCGCCTTGACCGCCTCCACCCTCGCCTCCTGCCGCCTCGCACACGCCCGCCTCAGACGCCGCGGGAGTGCAGCGACCTGGCTCACAAAGCTCGGCGTGCACCCGAACATGGTGGCGAGCCTGGATACGGGGTAGGCAGCTGGATCGGACCGTCTCAGCGCCTTTAGCTTCTCCACGTCTTCCTTGGACAGTCTGGCTGGTTCGGGTTGGTACGCCGACGGTCGGAGCAGCGGGGGCAGTCGACCTCCCGTCGTAGACGTGGACGTGGACGTGGGCGTGGGCGTGGACGTGGGCGGACGGAGCAGCGGTGAAGCAGGATCGAGCGTGGTCGAATGGGGCGACGGCGCAGAGGGCGGGGGCCGTCGGATGAACATGACGCCGCCCTCGAGCGGCGTGACGACCGCGTTGCGCAACGGGTCCGGGAACCGCGCAGGCGGCTTTTCAGGTCGACGCGTCGCGTACGTCCTCGCATTCACCGTCCAGCGTAGCTTGAGCATTTCGTCGTCGAGGTTTTTAAAAAAGAAACTTTGGGGGGGACCGAACTTCACACGGCAGCGCCACAGTCGCATTGCCTCGCCTTCGTCACAGAAGGGGGAACGACGCACTGCTCAGCCCATAGCCTCCGTTCATTATCAAATCGAGGGTGCAGCCGCTTCGAAGTCGTCCTGCTGGCGCGATCGGGCCGCCTTCATTTCCACCCACCCCATGTCGATCTTTTACCGATTGGCCGTAACCGGGATTACGATGGCGAATGCAAGATGCAGTCTCATTCTATCCTACATCCCCTATAAGTACACATAACAAAGATTCAAGACAAAACCAGCCGGGTGAAAAAAAGGAGTGTGGGGTGCGCGCGAAATAAAGAAGCCACTGACGCAAGAAGAGCGGGCCATAAATCAGTCCTCGAATCTCTTGGAAAGAAAAGAAATGCTATTCTGGAGACGAGTAAAGGTGTAAAGCTCTATAAAAAAAAGATGACTTTTCATGTCTTGTCGCCCGGTCCACCCCTCGAGGCCGTCTGGCCCTCCAGCGGTGGGTTACCGTTCCCATACGATCCTGCATAGTACAACCGGCCGGCGGGCCGCGAATCCGTTTGTCGCGTAGTCGACGGCCGCTCGTGTCTCGTGGACGGCGTCCCTTTTGTGGAACCGGACGCGACTCGGTTGTGCCCACCAAGCGCAAACGAACCATGCAGTTGCGAAGGTTCCGAACGAGCCGTGGTGGCGGTGACAGATAGCCGACGTGTGACTTCTACAGGTGGCGATCCAGACGGTCCGCGTTCTTGCTCTCTTCCCGGAGAGGTCACTCTAATGATCGTGTCTGGTCTGCGCTGCTCAGGCGCAGGAAAACGATAGGACGATGCAGATTCCGTCGCGGCGCCGTTTTGATGCGTCTTGGCACCCTGTGGGTACCCAAACCCAGCCACATCAGACTGTTCTCTGGTGGACGACTCCGCGCGGACAGCAAGCAGGGCTTCTTCGAGCGATTCCATACGCTGGCGGAGCATCGTGATCTCCTCCCGCATGACGCGGGTGCGCTTCTCGACCAAATCCTCCACGACCTCGTCCATCTTGTCCTGCTGTTGCTTGAGCGACACCATCAGCGCGCTCGACTTTTGGAGCTGTTCAGCCAGCCAGCCCTTGAGTTGCTTCGAGTCATTGAGAGCATCGTAAAAGACCTCGAACGGCGCCAAAAAGGCGGACTTGTCCCCTGTATAGCCCGGATGGTGGAGCGCATGGGGAGTGGGAGGCACGAGCGTGTTGGCTATCGGCACGGACGGATTCGGTGGCGAGACCATCGCGCGCGCGGTCGAGCTGATCGAAGGCGCCGAGGGTACCGCAGTGCCCTGGAGACTGAACCGGGTGGGCGTCGGAGGCACATTGCCGGGGATTCTCCGGGTGGGCTGGGCATTGTTGAGGACCAAAGGCAGACGGGGAATCGCCATTGGGAAACGATCTGCCACAGGGGGTGCGCTTTGAATGACGGGTGCCAGCGGATCAGAGGGGCCAGCACCACGAGGACTGATGACGATGTCAGCGGGCTTCTTTTTGCGGCCGCCAGACTGGGCGGCACGACGGCGCGCAAAGCTGATCGGCGGGGGAGGTAGCGAGTTGGCTGCTGCGGGGGGAGGTGGTTTGGGGGCAGGCTCGGGGGGCTGTTGCGGGCTCGAGACGATTATCGGAGGTGGGGTATGAGGCGGGGCAGAGGACGACGTCGCTTGGCTGCCGGATGCGACCGCGTTTCCAGCGCAACGGTTCACGGCCGGTATGGTGCTGGGACTGATACGACCGATGCGAGCGAGTTTGGAGGTCGCGAGCTGATCACCGGGAGGGGACGTACTGAGAAGACTCCCAGGGCCCGCGACGGTAGATATGCTCCCCTTGCGCTGGTCGACGTGGGCTTTTGGCTTGAGGGTGGGCCGGGGCTGATCGCGGGTGGCATCGTCTGGGATAGCGGCCTGTTCGGGGGGGTGGGGTGCGCCACTGACGGTCACACGGCGTTTTTTCGACAGGGCGGGCGGTGTGGAAGAGTCGCGAGACGAGGTGTGGGTGGGCGGCGACTGCGGGCCGTCGTCCCTGTCCTCGACCTTGATGGGGGGCGGTGGATCGGTGTTATGGCTGATGGTGGGTGTGTTTGGGAGGAAAAGAGGGATCGGGGACGGGGGACTTACGGGTGGTCGTCGCGGGAGCGCTTCCTGGACAACTGCGGGGAGCGGGGTTGGATGGGTGGGAGAGCGGTGCTGATGGGTGCGGCGGAGAGGGAGGAGCTGGAGAAGGCCTGTGCAAAGGAGGGGAGGGACTGGGCGGCAGACATGGCAGGAGGCGAAAGAAACGATCAAGCGAAAATCTGCGAGTCGTATTTCTCGTAACCACCTCCAATGTCTTTTTCTACTCGCCGATCCGGCAGTCAATCACACCGCCTCCCCATCCAGCTTTCCAGACTCAAATGCGAGCGACGCCAGCGACCCGAGTTCCATCACCAACCTCGATAACCTCCAACGTAACCTGTGTACTCCCCTCCCTCCCGAAAAAGCAACCAGAATGGCTTGACACTACGCGTTTCAGCATGCCCTATAAATGCTGTCCATGGGCTTCTTCGGTCTTATCGATGGACACATGGACGTAACCATCGCCTTCTCTCAGAGAAGACTCCTTCACCCCTCTCCAAATAACCGCCGTCTTCCAGAAAATGGAACATCATCATCTCGGACATCCCGTGGCGCGGTCGTCTCTGAGCTACCGAAATACGCAGCCTAATTCAACCCGTTTAGCTTTCACGCACCGCAACGCACCGTCGTCAGGCATCGCTCTGACCTCATACTCCCACTTCCCATACCAGGCAACCCCTGCCAACGTAAGAACGGACATGAAGAACCAGTCGAATAAATAGAGTTCATAAACCCTGTGGACAATAAGAACCGTCGACGAATCAGGGTTTTCCTCTCTTTTTCCGACGTGCGGTCAGCACCGTCACCGTGCCGTTGCCGTCACCACCATTGGCAGTGATGACCGAGTCCTTACGTGGCTCGTCCGGATTCCGTACCGAGACCATTCCGTAAATGTGCGAATGGTACGTTTCGAGTGAGGCGTGCGGCTCAGGGAACGGGTTCGGTGAAACGTCGTCCATAGGGCGTTTCTTGTTCAGACGAGGTGGCGGCGTTTCAGGCAGCGCCAACGTGCCCGCCCCGACTTCCCGTTCTGGCGTGCGCCGATGCCCATCCCCCGCGCTCTGGCTCGTCTCCGGGACGGTCTTGAGACCATCACAAAGTCCTTTGATGGCCTCTTCCAGAACCCGCGTGGACCACACCGCCCGTTCCACGCTTGGAAATTCGTGTCCCGTCATCAACGACGTCAGGACACGTTTCAGCATCTGCGAAGAGACCTGACCGGGCAGTGGTGACGGCTCGCTACGGCAAGGTGCCGTCGGTGTGGGGGATGACGTGGCCATGACGAAGAACCCCGTAACGGCTCCCGCGATGCATTCCTGACGGAACGACATGCGCTCCCAAAACTCGTCGATGGACACCTTTCTAAGCGCCCTCGCCGTCTGTTCGGACGCCGACGCGTCCTTGTCTTTCTCCCTCTCTCTTCTGTCCGACCCTTCGTCTTCGTCCGACTTGAACGTGGTGCGATCAGCACGGGGCCGTTTTCGCTCGGGAGACCTGACACCCTCGGCGTCCGTCGTGTACGCGATCTCGTCCAGGAACCGCGCCTTGGGGTCATCGTCGAACCACGGGACGACCTGTCCGATATGTATCGACGCCCTCTGCCCGCGCCCAATCGGGAGGGGCACATCCGTCTGTGCGTACGGATGTCCGTACGACCACGGCACCGACGAAGAAGAAGACGGGTACACGCGATCGAGCGCATTCCCCGCCTCGAGCTCTCCGAGACCGGGGAGGAGATAAGCCAGTCGGACTTGGATCCGTCCTTGTCCATCGTCACGACCGACGCGCGCGGTCACGTCCTCGGCGACCGTGGTCAGCTGGCGCTTCCACCATGCACACAGCTTGACGTCCGACAATGGGCGCTTGCCTTCGTACTCTGCCGAGTTGGGGAATAGATACTGCCCCTGTGCGCGCGCGAACAAGTGGACCCATAGATGGGCGACGGGCACCGGCCGCGTGGTTGGGTCGACGTAGTAGGTCAGCAGCGCGCGCACGAGCGCGGGCGTCGGAGACGGTGCCCTGGCCTGGCCCGTCGAGTCGACCTTGGAGACATACAGGACAGCGCTGGATGTGGATGGGATGTGATAGAGGGACGCCTCGAGGGCGGAGACGAGGACGCGGGGCGAATCGGGGGACGACTGCTCGGAGAGGAGGACGAGGATGTCCTGGAGATACGTGCGCGGGCGCGGGGACGCATACGGGTACAGATTGGAGTGTTTTCTGGGTGCAGAGACGAGGACGTGGACGTGAAACTCGCGCGTGCCAGGGACGCGGGCGAGGGCCTGCAAGAGCGCATCGCGCAGGTTCATGCTCACGACGCGTGGGAAGTGTATGGTATATTACGACTAGGTAGAGTACAACACAAAAGCATCCCCGTGTATCTATGCAACATATGCAAACGTGTCCCTCGTACCCTCCACTCGTTCAATGTACTCTTTTTCGAGTAGCGTGTCGATCGCCTGCCCGGCCTCGATCAGAACGTGCAACCCCAATGACAGACACACGCACCTTCTTAATGTCAGGGATCTTGGGAGCGAACCTCTGCGAGATCTGGGAGATGACTTCCTGGATCAACGGCTGGTTCTTCATCGTCTTGCGTGCCTTCATGATGCTGCACCACCAGTCAACACCTCGCATCCCTGCAGCAAACACGGGCATACCGGACGATGGTGGCTTGGATCACGTATTTGCGATCTTCGTCCACAGTCTTCAGGACTTCGGACGATTCCGCCTTGACTTCAGCCTTGATCGGCTGGTTCAGATTGACTCGGATCTTCTTCGACTTGAAGTCTACATGCACCGCTGAGCACACGACGACGAAAGAGATCACCTTCCGACGCACTGGGGTTCAAATCATACTGATCGGTCTCTTCGTTGACCAGAATTTTCGCTTTCACGAGCAACGACAACACCTGGACTAAGATATCCTTGCTGATCGCAGTCGCCGTCACGAGCTCGTCCAACGAGAGCGTGTCATGGTTGTTGTACTGTAACAACACAGCCATCTGGTATGAGCTCGTCATCAGAATGTACTTTTGGTTCAGGTAGTTAGTCCGGAGCTCGTTCTTCGAGTAGTTCCATAGCCATGTCAGCTTCCTGCCCGAATGCTTCGTTTGGTAGTACTTGGAGAAACGGTCGTAGGTGGGCAGAATTTCCGGCGGTACGATAAAGTCATTGTTTGGTGCGTTGAGAGGCCAAAAGTTGGTTCCGAGAACCATGATGCTAAAGTTGATGTCCATGTCGTCATGGTTTTGCTGCATCCGCTCCTTGAATTGGTCAGTCAAGTCTTTGCTCAGACTCATGTCTGTACAGCTTGAGTAAGCGCCATAACCATAGACACGTACTGAACGCACCAGTAAACATGCGTTGCAGCTTGTTGGTGTACTCGAAACCACAAGCCTCTTTCAACTTGGAGATCATGCTAGCCTCGCTCTCGTCTGAAGCAGACACGCCATGAATGAGTCGTTTCGACAGCTTAGTGGTGTAGAACGTTTGGAAGACGTCCTTGTCTTCGATGTACTTGAACAGAATCATCTAGAGCGGTAGCATCATCAAGCAAGGCCAAGGTACGAACAACAGAGGATTTACGACGCGGTTGAGGGCACCCTCCAAATCTTCCTCCTCTGCCATCTTGTTGTTCTTCCTTAGCAGCATATCAGCGTGCTTGGCGAGCAACTCTGGCGATTTGGTCGTCGATGTCCCCGTCGCCGCGTTCCGATTGACAAACTCCCTACATGCCTTGTCAAGGCTAGCGACGAATCCAGCTTCTCCCCTGAAGCTCCGCGTGACCGTTTCCGAGTTCTTGCGGTGCACCTCCAGTAACGCATCCACGTATGCCTTGGGATCTAGACCATCGGCACCTTCCGAACCCTCACCTACCAACTTCGAAACCGCAGTCAAACCGGTCTTCTTGACATGTTCCTCGAATTTCTTCCGCAGAGGCTCCAGGCCCTCCGGAATTCGAGACAGTAGTGCATACATCCGTTGCAGGTCCTCATCCTTGTCGTAATCTAGCAGGCTTTGGAAGCTCTCCCACATGAGCTCCGAATGTTGTCGGATAAGCACGTGCTCGCACTTGCTCACGAGCTGCTTGCGGGTCTCCGTGTTCAAATAACGATCCACCCGATCCTCTTCTTCCCTGAGACGCTCTTCCGCCTTTTTCAGGTAGTCAGAGACACTGCTCTCCGCAAGGAACGCTTCTGATTCTTGCTGATAGTACTTTTCGGTGGCTTCAAGGAACGGCGTCTCTAGGTGCTCCTTGTAGACATCCAAGGAGGCCTTGTTGATATCGGTTTCATCCAGGCCAAGAGAGACAAAGGAATCGACGACCTTTTTGACGAGACCCTGATCGATGCTCTCGCCGTTCCGTTGACGCTCGATCAGTCTGAGGATGGCGCCCGCCAGTTTCCCATGCCTGCTCTGCACATGGAGGAAGAAGTTGGATTTCCATTGGACGAGCGCGAGCTGCACGAGTCGTTGGATCAAACATGGTCACGCCAGACGCATTGGGCAACGGAGATGCGGACGACGCACGGTGTAGACAGGATAGACTCCTTTTCGACCCTCGTCCCGCTCGCGTTTTACCCAGTGGCGATTGAGATAGGTGAACAGTCGATTGATATAATTGGCTCCTGTCGTGTATCTGTCCCACTCGCCGGCGTAATATCGTAGGAGGACCTCGTCTTGGAGAGCATCCGATTGCTGTGGGGTTTCCCATCAGGTTGATGTATCTCAAGAGAGGACCGTCCGCACCTCCTTGAGACCCTTGAGATGTGTTACAAAGTATCGAATGAGGTTATTGTACAAATCCGAGCCCATCAGATTGGCTCCGGCTGCTTCAGAGTGGTCAGCCCCATCGTCGCTATCGTTCCACTGTGCTGGCAAGAGAGGGACGCGAAGGTGGAACTCACTACGATTTCCAGCGCCAACGCCGGTATCGGCAGGGCCATGCATGCGAGAGGACGTGCAGTAATTATACGCTACGGTGTAGAGGCTCATGTACTTGGAGTACGAGACGCCAGTCTGGAGCTTTGTCATGATGTGGTCGACGCCCTCCTCGAGAAAGGCCCATGTCGTTGCGAGGTCTGCAGATGCTGGGGGCATCGGATGTTGATTATTGGCTGGCGTGGAGGAGGAGGGTGCAGCCATGGTGGTCGTGTGTAGAGGGGTGGCTTGCAGCACAGGCGCATTGTGGCGCTCCAAACGGGAAATTCTGGCTAGCCTGTTCTACACCTTGACACCCTTGTGTATGCACGCTATCCCGCCCCACAAGTCTATCCATGCTCCCCCGTCGCGATCAGCCCCCGTCGCAAACCCGGCGTCCCTGATCAGACCCGCAAACTCTGGCTGGCTGGGGAACTTTCGGATCGATTCGACCAAATACTGGTACGACTCTCGGTCCCCAGCCAGAATCGTACCCAGCAGGGGTATTACTGAGAACGAATATTGATCATACACCCTGCGAACCGTCGGTGGCGTCCAAACGGAACCACGGCACACTCACATGCTCAACAGCGGACTGTTCACCTTGCTGAATTCAAGGCAGGCAAACGTGCCTCCCGGCTTGAGTACTCTGTGCGCCTCTCTCAAGACGGCTGGAATGGACGTGCAGTTGCGAATCCCGAACGCGATCGTGTACAGGTCATACGTGTTGTCTTGAAACTGCGACGGAGAGAGTTCTTGTGCGTTGGCCTCATGGAACGACACCTGCGGCGCTTTGCACCCCTCAGTCGCGTTTCGCAGAGAGCTCGTAACAGCACACTCACTGTTGTGATACATCGTCTTTTTGAACCGCTTGAATCCTTCCCCGAGCATTTGTGCGTTGATGTCGACGACCTCGACGGTGGTCTCCCTGTCTGCATACTCTTCCCGTGCATGGTCGAGGATGCGAAGCGCAATGTCGCCCGTTCCTCCGGCGACATCGATGCACCGTATGGGCCCTTTGCGACCGGGTCTCAGAGTGGAGACGAACGTGTCTTTCCACAGTCTGTGTACGCCCAGAGACGACGCGTCGTTCATCAGGTCGTATTTCGACGCGACGCTGTCAAAGACGTCTTTCACGAGGGATTCTTTCGTCTCTTCGGGGACTTCCCTGAAACCGAACGAGGCGGTCCGACCTGAGGGTTGCGAGCTGCCCGGGGCCTGGCCATGGTTTGTCCGCAGAAAAACTGGAGCGAAGGCCCGTCTACTTGCTCTCTTTGCACAACGGGGAACTTGACTGAGCATTGTGCAAGTAGACCTTACGTGATCTTGCTGTTTGCTTCCAGGTTCACACCAGAGATTTGGGAGACTCTAGAGCATTGCCTTGACGACCTCATTGCACACATGGATCCCGATACCCTGTCTGCAGGCTTCCATGCCATTTTCTACAGTGCCGTGTTCAATTACATGACTGCGACCAGGTCTCCGCTAGCGCCGGAGGTTATCAATGCTCCAGAAATGGCTGCTGCACCTCGCCCGTGGGCGACTGTGACGTTTCGATCATCGACAGTTACTTCTTGACACGTCCATCAGAAAACCAGCGCTCTCCGGCTGCTCGTATATACTGCACTGTCTCGGATCTCACCTCAACAACATCTTGAATGTCAGCACTGGGTATGCAGTTCTTTTTGCCGCATCTGAAAGTTTGACATCCCTCTCAAGGCTGTGTCCGACCTCCACGGCGAAGCATTGTTAACATATTATTCAGTTCATTGGGAGAAATATTTCGCGATGAAGCGAATGCTCGCTCACGATTGCGCTTATCCCATACGGCACTGGGTAGGAGAAGATAAAGGGCATTTACACAGCAGAAGCCGTATGTAACTCGTATATCCCATCCATTTCCGCTCATTAAGCACACGCACCTGACCGCGACACAATGGAAAGCGATCATGGTGGATGGCCTCCAGGACTCCGACCAAATGCTGACGAAAGCGCTCCTGGGCCTCGTCTCGTCTCGTCGTTCTGGGAATGCTGTTGATCTGATCCGCCAAAATCTGTCCTCGCCTCCTTGGCCACTCTTGGCCGGTTTGGTGTACACGGAAAAAATGGTTGCCTCAGACGTATACCAAGACGTTTTCGAGAACATCTTTTTACACCGGACGACCGAGTATTATCTGCGGGAGACGGCACGCCTGATCCTTGAAGGGCCACAGTGTTACGTACCGGAGGCAACCAGGTGGCTGGACGTCGCAGAGGGATTCGCAAGCGTGCTTCCGACGAAGGAGAGCCACGCCCGGTTTCAAGCGATTCTCAGGGACGTGCTCGTCGTCTGGCACCCCCCTTCGATAGAAGCCTGCATGGCGGATTTCATCACCCAAAGACACCACGTGGGTCACAGGGAATTTTACTCCTTTTGCCTTGGCCTCGGCGCTCTTGATCATCTCCGAGAGGTATTTACCCACGTTTTCGACCAAGATGTTTTCTTTGTTCTCTTAAGCGGGACGGGCAGTACTCTGATCGCCGAACGATCCAGACTTGCGTCTAGGATAAAGAGCATATCGTTCTGGAGGATTTCGAGAATGACGCCACGATCCTAGACGCGTTGGATCGATATCAGATATCAAATGCGTCTTGAATGCTACCTAGCGCACAAAAAATCTAGACCCCTAGGCACTAATCTATCTATCCCACAGGCGTCCTCTCGGATAAGGAACAGTAACTCTTGCTCTCCTAGGGTTTTGGTCTGTATGTTCATTGCTAACGAACGGAACCGAAATAGAATATCGTTCACTCCCGTTGGAATCCATACTATGGCATGAGCATTGAATAAATATTTGTGGTGATCCCAAGCTTGATCGATGGTCGAACACCCATATTTAGCTTCCCGGTTCCGAGTGCTGAGGTGTTTCCACAGGTTTCCCTGAGCTCAGCCTGCCCGACTGTATATTCACTGCCTCAGATGGAATATCGATGGAAGCAGAGGTAGATACATGTCTCCAAGTTCCGCGTACATATGTGGGCGATACCCTGTGGAGTGCGTGAATCTCTTTCGCCGCCTGTCTCAGAGGATTCTGATAGTTTATTGGCTTTCTAACGATCAAGAATTCGACTCTGGCTAGTCACGCGTATGATATTTCGGTTGAATCGAACACACCAGTGGTGCTGACGGATTAAACAAAGACGAAGATGTTAAGACACCGTGAAAAAGACATTTATTGTCGGGTCGTGCAGCCTCTGCACGATCCTCTGATTGAGGTGATATTCGAACAAAAAGAAGAACTCAAGCCGAAGCTCATACGCCCAGCAAAAACTGATTTCTGTCCAAGCCGATGGGAAACTACACAGCAATCACACTACGCTGCTCAGTGGGACAGGTATGTATCGGGGGCAACGTTTATCTGCAAATTCTTTCTCCAGTATGATCTTCATTGGGTTCCTGTCGCGCAGCTAGAGGGTCGAAGGCAGATCAACCGTACGTATTTGTTTTTTTTTTTTGGTTTCTCAACGTCTGCATTCTTTGAACTCAACTGGATCGCAACACAGCGACGGAAACGTCGTTATAAGGTGTGCTAACATAAGGAACAACAAGGTGGAAAAAGAAGATCGAGAGGATGCCCTTGACCACATAGTAGCGCTTTGTTTTTATTTTCTTTGCCTTACCGGATGACAATATATTTGCACTACAGGTGACCATCTTCAAACGTCTCGAAAACAAGGACGCCTTTACACCCACAAATTATTGAAACGCCTCTTTCAAGGGGCGTCTATATCTGACAAAGCGAAGTTAGCATGATACCCAAGCTGAAGGTGGTTTGTGGTTTCGAATACACCAACAAACTGCAACACATGCTTACCAGTATGTTTCACGCGTCGTTCTGTCGTTTAGGAGTAACGTAACGCGATCAAGCATCTGTGAGCAAAGGTTTTAATGATCAATTTAAGGTGTGGATGCAACGGAACCATAGTTACATGGATGGCAAATTCAGCATCTTGGTGCCTGGAACCAACCTTTAGCCTCTCAAAATTCCCGACAGCGACTTCGTTGTCCCTTCCGCCCACGTATGACCGATTTGCCAACTTGCGTACCATAGGACGAAACACGGTGGTAGAAAACTGACCTGGCTGTGGAACCGCTCAAAGAACGAACTGCAAACAAACTACCTGAACCAAAAGTACATCCAGATAACGAGATCGTATCAAATGGCAGTACGCTGCAATACAACAACCACGACACATCGTCGTTAGATGAGCTCGTCGTGGCGACTGCGATTGGCGTGGAAATCTTGGTTCAAATGTTGTCAATCCTCGTGGAAGCAGAAATTCTCGTTATCGAAGGGAGTATGATTTGAACCCCGATTTGTCTTGAATTTATCCTTTATGTGATCCAGACCACCGTCGTCCGGTATGGGTAGATGCTGTCCGTCACGTCGACATGACGCTTATCGCTGTTTAACGAAGCGCACAGGAAAACGAGTATCCAAGCCTTGACACAGGACGTCATATCACAGATCTCATTCTCAAGATCTCAGACATCAAGAAGATATATTTTCTTCTTGTTGATGTTGAATCTCAAGTAGACACAACAGATGATAGCCGCTTTGCTCGAGAAAGAGTACATTAAACGAGTAGACGGTACAAAGGACATGTTCTCATCATTGCTGAAGTTCAACCCCCCTTGCATCCTTCCTTACCCATCTGATTGTTTTCTAATTCGATGCTAACGAGTATGCAACGTTCTCTTCCATCTTGTCCATTCGCTTATACATCCAACACGTTTTGTTATATATCATACAGATGCATATCGACTTGTCATTTTCTCTTTCTCGTTTCTAGACTTGGGTGCGAGTCTCACGACGGACTGTACATCACGGTGGTTTAACCCGTTCCGTGTACCCATGCCCATCTGAAGACCACCAATCCGGCCCTCAAACGATTAGTGGCTGCATAACAAGCACTTCATCACGATCTGTACAGGCGAGAACGTGAAAACAACGGACTCCTTGTGAATCAAGACATGAGATAATAAATGGTCGCATGGTAGTGGATAGAAGGGGAGTAGGAGATGTGTACATATCGTGATCTGATTGACATAAGTAAAGACAAAGTATGGTAACATAGACGAGAAAGAAATGATGGGTTCATACGCTCGAAAACCGAGATAAACGAGACCCGGGTCCAGAAGAGGCGAGGACCGGGAAAATCATCATCCTTGAATGTGGGCGAAAATTTGTTTCTTCGTGTTGACGCTGATACGACGCGTATGGCCCGCCCCCTGCGTCTTCGGAGGACGATAAGGGAATTCCTGGTCTTTGGCAACCACTGGCTTGTCTGCGGTGATAGACGGCACCAGATCGTTCTTCAGCGCAGACGACACGAGTGGGACTCGGACAGGGCGAACATCCTGTTCAATGGGCGATATCTCTTTGAGTCGGTGGATGGCTGGCAGTTCGCTGGGCGCCATTAGGTCCGAGCCAAATGGATCAA
>JBBPTO010001390.1:0-16078 GCA_038094155.1 Pulveroboletus cf. aberrans
TTCCACTTCCATCACTCCCTTCACCTCTTTTCTCTGTCTCACTTTATCATCATCTCCTTCTCCTCTTCTTCTCTCTTACATCACTTACCATCACTTTCTCCATCACTCATTCCTTCTCCCTCCCACTTTTTCATTACTCCCTTTCCTCTACTTTCCCTAGTTGCAATGTTTACAAAAGTGTAGCAAAGTATACTTTAATCTGACTTAACAATAGATCAACAATGGACTTCCAGATATTTTTCTGTGTGGGTATATGATGATGACTATTGCATGGCATGCAGACTATGGTTTGCATGTGATTTCAGGCTCTGCCACTGAGCAGCCCTCCTGGATGGCCATGCTCTGATTGACAATGAACTAGTTGTACAGGCAATTTGATGCAGTGATCTGAGAGTTGCATCATGTGTGCCATTACAAGAGGAAACTTATTTAATGTCCCAACTTTCATGAACGCAGAAAGAATTTAAACCTCAGAAATCTGGCTCACATGTAAATCTTTGTTGAGGAGGTATTGTCTTTACTCTGAACCTTTCTCTTCTTCCCTCATCAGCTCCCATTGGGATGTATGGAACCTTTCCATGAATTCCTCAAATGACTCCTGTTCTTCTGCTGGATTGGTCTGCTCTTCAGATAGTTTCTGGGGTGGTCTGTATTCAACACCATACCTACTGGGAGTGTGAGTTCTCCGAGGTCAGATTAATTCATGTGTGGTCCAACCCTCTAATTCAGAAGAGGTAGGAGTGGATGGGTGATGTGGAGTAGAAATATCTGTCCTGTTATAACTGGGTGAAGGGGTACTGTAAGAAGGAAAATGGAATGGTCCAGGGGTTGCATTCTGGAATGTATGAGTGCCTGCTGGGGGCTGAGGGATTGACTGAAGGTGGAACTTCGAGGTGTATGAAGCCTGGAAGAAGGCCTTCTGCTAATACTGGAGATTGGTGTGTTAGGTGCTGGAGAGCTTTCTTCATCTTCCTGGGCTTGTGGATGACAGTGAGAGTGGGTGATCTCATGAGGAACCTGAGGTCATATAAAATCAGGTGGAGGGTGGAGGAAAGGTGGTGGCAAGCACCAGAACTCTGTTTGGTGATTAAATCCAATCTGTGGTCCAACCTCCTTTTCACCCTGTGGCAACATGAACCAATCTCTGCCATAGGCAGGCCTTGTGCTCCACATTCTGTCCAATCCAGTGAAAGGAATCCAAACAAGTGAGTCAAACTTTGCTCAAACTGTGGCTTGAACTCTGTTCTGAGAATGTGAAGTCAGGCTGCACATCAGATTGAGCCATTGGATGTAGTAACTGCACTTTCAGAAATTCTGGCCAACTACCTGTGGCATTGTTTGCAGAAACATGTGATCAAAGTGTGGCTCCAATTGGCTCTCTGTGCAGAACGTGTATTGTGCTGCAAAAAAAGGTAGTCTGGCTGAGAGATACAGTTGTTTTGTGGCTTCTTGAGCATGAAGCTGCTTGGGTATATTTGTCCAGGGACCCACCATACTGCTCTTCTTGTTTGGGGACTCATGGATGATGTCATAGAAGAATTGTTCAAGAATATGATGTACCTGAACTGTTGGGTCTTGCTGCCACTGAGCAGGTTGATGAAGAATGTCATAGGCATTGCAAGTTTCCCATCCATGTTGAATGAAATGAGTGACATCTGGTCTCTTCATTTGGTGTGGATTGTGAGTTTGAAGATTTTGAAGTAATTTCTGATTGACCTGAGGAAGGACATGACCAGGGGGTCTGATATGATTCACATGAATGGTTAAATGATGAGAATGAGTGAGTGTCCTTTCTAAATTCATGACTCTGCAGGGAAGGTCATGATAGGCTACACCTGTGATGTCGCAAACCTGTTTGAGTGTGATTTTGAAAGCTTTCTGAAAGGCTTCCTCAGATATGGCTTTGTGATAAGGAAGGCAGAAAGAGCCACTATCATCTGTGACAACATCACAGACAAAATAGAGACCTGCTTCATACATCAGAGGAAATGTGGAGTCTGGATCATCTTTATCAAAATCCTCATAGTCCTTGAGAATAGGTTGGCAGGCTTCTTCAGCAAGTTTGTTGAATTGGTCATCTGAACAACAATGAACACCATTGATGATCTGAATCATCATAGCACCAAGTTCAAGTGCACAATTAGAAATTTGATCCTTGACTTTAGAGTGATGAAGATTTTTGATGACCATGTGAACAGCAGCTAGACAGTACAATTTGAACCACCTTTGAATGAAATATATCAATGACCAACCAACTATGAAAGAACTTGATGAACTCACCACCAAGCCTTTCCAGGTACAGGAATTAGACAATAGTCCAAAATCCATTCAGGTATTGTAATGTAAGAGGTTAAGGCCTTGTCCAAAGTGACCCAGATCTCAAATCTGGCACAATGTTCTTGTGTATGCCTATGCCTACCCTCATCTCCATCAGCTATGCAGTCAAAGATAACCGTTGATATTTTTTCAAATTTCAACAGGGCATTTCTGAGATTGTCTGAGGAAAGGAGAACATTAGGTTGCAATGGATCAAAAAACAGACCAGAATGGAGTTGGTAAAATACAGATTTCTCGGTTGTGTAAGCTTGAATGTAGGTTACAGAGTCCTGTTTACCCTTGCCTAGAGGGGTAAAGCCAAAGCCAGTCAAGTCATGAAGGTGCATCTGGTGGTCAGTATAGAAATTGCTTCAGTTGACAAGGGCTTCTACTGTGGCATGGGGCAGAGAAGAGAGAGCATAACCAAGCAGTGTTTCATGGCTATTATCTTTCCAGGTCACAACATGCTCCTGAAGGCCAAATTTCAGGCCAATATCTATAAACTACTCTGTTTGGTAAATGGCATCCATATGAAGGACTTGTGTGAATTTATCCAAAGCCAGTTGCCTGTCCAAGGCACTAGTTGGATTGTGAATGACAGCAGCTTTCCAACCCCGAAATTCATGAACAAAGTAGGCATCTTTGAAGTGGAAACAAAGATTTCCAAGATTTAACAGGTATTCCTGTCTGAATGCATCAAGGATGTGGTCTGGAATATCAAGAGAACCTTGATGAATTCTTCCATGGCCATCATGATAGAGCATAAGTGTGGAGGCATAGCTGGAAGGCCAATGACTAGCCATGGTGGGCATGTGTTTCTTGACCAGTGGGTGAAGATATTGGTCATAGATCAGTTCAAAATCTTCATAAGGGATGGCTCTAGTTTGATTTATTCTGTACATTCTTGGGAGGAAGACATGGATGACAGACTTGCTGGCCACCTTTCTGAAGGGAAAGTTTGGAATGTGATGGATAGAAACACCTAGTCTCTGAGTCTATGAAATTTCAGCAACATAAGCATAATAATCAGATTGTACATATGTCACCATAAGCAAGACTGGTGTGATGATTGGTATTTTTGAGGGTATACTTGAAAGGAGAGACAGGCATGAGTTCCGATCTTTGTTTGTAGGGGAGGTTGTGAGTAATTCCTATGAGGGAATCATAGTCATGGGTAATCTCAAAGGCCAGATTCTGAGGATGGCCCTCACATGCATTGAGAGTGATGTGAGTGGGACAAGAGTGTCCATTGAGAGTATGCCCTGCAAGAATGAACTGATAGAATGTTTTTGAAGTGGCTAGTTCTTCCTCCTCTGTCATGGCATTCTCTTGTAAATCACAATATAGTTCATTTTCCTTTAAACAAAACTTGACAAAATTGAGTTATTGTGAATCATATTCTCAGTCATCTGGGTAATGACAAGAAAAAGGCATGTCATCTTGCTGGAAAGGGGGGGTGGTAGAGGAGCAGATCATTTGGTGGGGAAGCAGAGAATCAGCCTGACTTATAAGCAGTCTGGTAAGGTAGACCCTGCAGGGTTCATTTGATGGTAGAGGAGGAACCAAAATATATTTAGGTGATAACTCAGATTCAGTTTGCTGAATAATGTTGCTGTAAACATTAGTGGACATAAGTGAGCCCAACTGACCATTCTTATATAGTAATGCTATCCGAAAGGTGGGTTGGCCAACTGTGAGCTTGTCGCACACTGAAAATCTACGACTTCAAAGTTCTAAATAACAGGGAACAGAGATTAGTTAGCACACATTTACACTATTCATATTTATATGCATGTATGGCCATCTTGGATGGCCATCGATGCATGGTCTATCATCATAGAACCAGGATGTGACAGAGACTAGATGTGTGTGCATTGCATGTTGCAGAAATGTATGGCTGTCTTGGACAGCTGTCAATGCACAGTCTATGTCATAGGATCAGGATGGAGACAGAAGGTGTGTGCATTGTGTGTTGCAGGAATGTATGGCCATCTTGGATGGCCATTGATGTACAGTCTACTGTCATAGAATCAGGATGTGATGGAGACTAGAGTGTTGTGTGTTGCACATCGCAGGGATGTATGGCCATCTTGGATGGCCATTGTTGCACTGTCTGGTCATAGAACCAGGATGTGACAGAGATTAGATGTGTGTGCATTGCAGGTCATGGGAATATATGGCTGTCTTGGACAGCCATCATTGCATGGTCTGGTTGTAGAACCAGGATGTAACAAAGACTGGATGTGTTGTGCATTGTGCATTGTGGGGATGTATGGCCATCTTGGATGGCTGTTATTGCACTGTCTACTCATAGAACCAGGATGTGGCAAAGAATGGATGTGTTTGGCATTGTGCATTGCAGGAATGTATGGCCATCTTGAATGGCCATCATTCATCTGTCTAGTTGTACAACCGATTTGATGAAGGCTGGATGTGTTGTGCTTTGTGCTTTGCAGAGATGTATGGCCCTCTTGGATGGCTGTCAGTGCACTGTCTAGCCATAGAAGCAGGATGTGACAAAGATTGGATGTGTTTGGCATTGTGCATCATGGAAATGTATGGCTGTCTTGGATGGCCATCATTCATCTGTCTAGTTGTACAACCAGGATGTGATGAAGGCTGGATGTGTTGCTCATTGTGCTTCACAGGGATGTATGGCCATCTTGGATGGCCATCAGTGCACTGTCTAGTCATAGAACCAGGATGTGATAAACACTACATGTGTTGTGCATTATGTGTCACAGGGATGCATGGCCATCTTGGACAGCTGTCATTGCACTGTATAGACATGGAACCAGGTTGTGAAGAAGACTGGATGTGTTGTGCATTGTGCATTCTGGGGATGTATGGCTGTCCTTGCATTGTCTATTTTTACAGAGCCAGGATGGGATGAAGACTTAGATGTGTTGTGCTTTGTGCATCGGAGGGATGGATGGCCATCCTGGACAGCCATCACTGCCTGTTCTATTTTCATAAAGCCAGGATGTGACAAAGACTACATGTGTTGTGCATTGCACTTCATGGGGATTGGCCATTTAAGATGGCCATCATAATGCAGGCTCTTTGTCAAGAAAAAGGCAGATGCTCATCTGGGCAGCTGCACTGCTGATTTGATTTGATTTGATGCAAATACAATGATAGGGCCAATGTACAGACAAGCTTATTATGTGTACTACCATGCCAACATATTGAGAGATTGGCAGATTAAAATATGGGACCTGGTGCATGCATGGCTATTTAGGATGGCGATAATTTTCTTGCTTATCATACTTATTTGACTTGAGAATATTCTCAATGTTTTGATGACATAATGGGGCCTGGTGGATGTGTGGCCATCCAGGATGGTGATGGTGATAATTTTCTTGCTTATCATACTTGTTTCACTTCAGAATATTCTGGATAATTGGATGACATATGTACCACCATGTGACCATGGCCATCCCTGTAGCTCTTTGCTTGATTCATTTCAGAATTCACAGGGACAGATTTTAAGAACTTGCATAAAGTGGTGTATAATGCTATATGTGCAACAGTGTCTGGCAGGGGTGCAAGGAAAATAACATGATGAAAGGAAATATTCAATATGTCTAGTATGAAGTGGGCATTTGGATGACAGCAGTGCTGATGTCTACCAGCACCCTATGTATGCCCCCTCCCTCCTCTCTGTGTGGGTTTACCTCCTTTCACTTTCCTGATATTGTTGGTGTGGGCATTTGCTTCAAAGCATAATGTTTGAGCATTGCTCAGTCTGGGAGAGGCTTCATGTTCCTGCATTGTGTACACCACCATTGCCTTCACTGGTGTCAACTGAGTCACAGGAGGTGGAGTCAAGGGCAATGATGTGAAGGCAGGATCTGTGTTGGAATCCCGCAGATGGTCATCCCCCAAAGCAGCCAGGGCATTCACTTCATCAGTGCCAGGGGAATTCTGACTGCCAGATGCCTTGAGGGCAGCCAAGGTAGGATCAGTGATCAGAACTGTATTTGGAGGAGGGGTTGGGCCTGTCCTGTGTTTCAACTTGGGACAAGGTCAAATAGGGGCAATTGGAGCTGAGTGAGTGAATGGGGGAGAAACTGACAGTGGTAAGGAAGGTAGGGCTGGGGAGGGAACTGAAGAAGCTGAGGCATGCAGGGGGTTGCCAGCATGAAGGAGAGATTGGAGATAACCTCCATAGGGGTGAAGTCATTCATGCCTGTGGAGTTGACATTCACTGCCACTGTTGCTTCAGCAAGTTGCTTGGTTGCTGGGTCGTGCTCTGTCTGGGCAGTGTTCTTCCTCTTGCATTTGATCTTCCCTGGCTGAGCCAGAGGAGGAGAATTCATGGGATGTTTACTGGCAGGCTTTGGAGTGTGGTCCCTGGTCTTCTTCCTGGTGGTGTTGCAACCAGACAGTTCCTCCATAGTGTTTATTGCTGCATCATTTGCCTCAGCCTGTTTGTTGGACTCAACCATTTTCACACTCTTTCCCTTGCCTTTGCCTTTACTCTTTGTGGCTGGTTTCTTCAGCTTCATCTTCAGCTCACCCAGTTGTGATTGTTCAATCTCTTCACCACCAGTTTGCTTGTCTATCTGCATGATGTTGAGCTCTTCACAATCAGAGTCCATGCCAGATATTGACAACAGCCCTTCCAAGTCCTCCAAGTTTGCCTCAAATAAATCCCCTGATTACTCCTAAGTGATTGCAAATGTGGAATTAATATGAACGTATGAATGTTTTTGTTGAAATTAATGAAAGCCAAATGCAACTGCCCCTTTTCGAATGAAATATTGTTCAGAAAGATGTTGGGAGTATTGAGGGCAATGAGACAGTAGAACTGAACTTGTTTTTACTGCAGGTATCTAAAAATGCGGCCTTGAAGTTGTTCATCATCCAGTTCAGACCAAGTTGTGTCCTGTATGATAAATGTGTCCAACTTAAAATGGAATGGAAAGGCAACTTACCACCATGACCATGATATTGGTGCAGGCTAAGTTCAATCCAATCAAACCAACGTCAGAGAGAATCAAGATGCATTTACCTTTCTCACACGTGGATGTTCAGAAGTCTTTCAGGACTTGCTCTCCCTGCTAGGTGGTCATCAAACCATTCAGTTCATCAGCCGAAATATCATAGTAGTCCAATACCTGGATTGAATGAGCTTGGGAAGAACAAGAGAAAGCTATAAATACCTGATAAATGACTGAATTGGATGAGGGAAAGGCAGAAAATATAACTATTCTGTTGGGTTTATTATACCATTCTTGGTCCATTTCAGCTCCTTCAACCAAAATGGGTTGCTGTCCATATTCATGCATGGTCAACAGAGTATTGCTGTCAATAGCCAGATGGTGGTTCATGATCTTGGTGAGCACATCCAGTTTTACGATCTTCTTACCAGCATCCCATTCTTCCTTTGAGGAAATGACTTCCCAATGTTCTTTGTGTTCCTTTCCAAATTGAGGGTAAAGGATGGAGTAACAGAAATCTAGGTAAAAACACTCTAAAGATTATCAATGATATGTCTTCACAAGTGGCCATCTTGAATGGCTGTGGAGACTGGTGGAATAGGATCACATGACACTGTTGTATGAGTGTCCTGCCAGCTGTCCATAATGGCCACACAACAAAATGCATGAGAGGAAATGTAGATATGTCTTCATGAGTGGCCATCTTGGATGGCTGTCGAGACTGGCAGAATAGAATCACATGACATCATTGTACCACTGTCCTGCTGGCCATCCAAGACAGCCACACAGCAAAATGTGAGAGAGGAAATGTACCTTTTGAGTATCCAGTGAGGCAATGATGTTTTCCTTCAGCAATGATTTGGCATACTTGAGGAGATGGACCATCTCATCATCGTACATGGCCAGCTTCATGATATGTTCTTTGTAAGGGCACATGCTAAACAGCTTGTCACCATTGGAGTCCACAGAGTTGATGGTGCATTGAATTACATAGGGGGTGAAGTAACCATGAATCTTAATCATCCATGTCTTGGTCACCTCTGGCACTTGGAGAGTGGGTGCCTCTTTGTTCTGTCAACTGACAAAGACTCCTTGAATTATACTGCCCTTGTATCTGGCATTGCGGAGCTGCTTTGAATCCACCTGGCTCACTTTGTTGATCTTCTTGTTGAGTTGGAGGAATTTTTGCTCATCAGCAAATCCCTCAACACCCATTCACTGCCCCATGATCCAGAGATCCTGGAAACTGTGAGAATGACATTCATATTTGGTTGGATTTACTTACTTGTGCCTTGGTAGTGATGGGAGTAGCTGTCATTGCCACCATTGAAATGGACTGTTCTCAGAGTCCACAGAAAGCACAATGTATCATATTGTACTTGTGCACACTGTGTGCTTCATCCATGATTGCCAGTGTGTAGAAAGTATTGTAGACTGTCTTTTGAGTGAGGACAGCATACCGTGGACCTTTTTCAGCCAAGCCAGCCTTCACCTTATGAATACTTTTTGTGAATATTTGGCTAGCATCATCACTAATTGCCTGAGCGACCATGTCAGTAGATAGACTCACATTTATGATGTAGCTTACTGAGTGCATGCCCAGGATGATACATTGGACATCGGGCTGCTTTCTCTTTTCATATAGATTGGTCGACCAGTTGTTGTGCATAGAGAGCTGTCCAATGTATGGAAGGACATTGAATGAGGCAGGCTTCAGGTGGCAATGAATCTTGGATTCCCATTGTGCCTTCAGATTGATGGGGCAGAAAATTATGTTGGCATGGTCGGAAATGTTCCCATCATTCGACCCAAGGAACTGTTTACCATCTAGATTGCTAGCAAACCCTAAGTCTGTAAGGCAACACTGAACACTCACTGAAAACCTCAGGGAATTCTTTCTTGTTGGAGTAGTATGATCAGAAGTATGCCAATAAAGCAAGTACTTCAATTACTTGCATCATCTTGCCCAGACTGATGCCATCCATAAGGAGAATTTGTTTACCTTCGAAGGCACATTCCAATATGCAGACCATTCCAACAAGCTGATACCAGCATGGCTCATTGTTCAGCCAAGCTTGGCCTTTCACACTCCAGAGATCAATGAGATTGTCAGGGTCCATTCATTGCTGAAAGAAAGGAAGACGATGATCAGGGCATCCAAGCATCTGCCACAGTTCATCTTCCAAGCATTTAGTCAAACTCTCCATGTCTTCGGTTCACTGTGGATCAATCTGTTCATCCAGGTTGAGATCTATCTCTGATCCTTCTTCAGCTCCTTCAAGATCTTCCAATGCAGCCATTAACTCTTGTGTGATTGCACTGATGTCTTGTGCAGAAGGAAGATTCCAGGGAGCGTCATGTAGTACCTTCAGCAACTCTACATTTTAGTTAGTCACTGAAAATAAAAATGAATGATATATCACTTACTATCAATCTGCTCACTCCCTGGCACATGCTAAATAACTCTGAGCATCTCAGCCATTTGAGCAGCATATTTCTTGACTTTGGCCTTGTGCTCTCCCCCATCATCATATTTGGTAAATAGTTCAAGAATGTGATGGAGATCCCTGATAAAAGCCTGAATAGCTTTGGCAGTAACTTTCACACTGGGGGCAGAGAATGCTATTAAAGAGTGAGTAAGAATCAGGTACTATGTATGCCAATACCCACCTTTCCATGTTTGTGTCACCTGATTAAAAGCTTCCTCCAGGGATTGCATGTTGCAAGTGACCACCTTTCAGTACAAGTTTCATGAAATCGTCAATATGGTACATACGAACTTCGAGATTGCTGGTTTGATCAATGTTCCAGCAAATGCATCCTCACCAAAGAACCAAATTGTGAGATCTGATTGCAGATCATAGATCTGTGCATCCTCTGCAATAGGAAGCTTGGGAAATCATGTTAGTGTGCAATATATTGGCATTTTCTCAGCCTTACTTTCTTTGTACCAAATGCTCACATGATCTTGGGAGGTGACTGGTTGCCTTCTTTCAAAGATTCATCGACTATGCAATTGATTCCCCATCCACAGGAGTTCTTTGTGACAAAAATTCCTCAAGCTTGCCATGGGCATCCTGCTTGTTGACACCCATGTTCCAGACCATTTTCATGAAAGCCTTGACATGTGTTGCCAATTTATTCATCCATTCTGAGACATATGCTGAGGGTGTGTCATCACCACCATCTGTCAATGTTCAAGGGGTGCCATGAATCCAAGTAATACTTTTCCAAGTGTCAGATGACCATGGCAAGTCAAATGTGCTGCCAAGCACAAGCAGCATGGCTGTAAATGATCGAGTTGGCATCCTCAATCGCTGATAAAATGATAAGTGGGTTTTTTGTTGAAAAGCTTTGATAGAGGGAAATTTGAGAAGTTTGATTGAGGGTGATCCCAACAAAAGGTAGGATTATATAGATTCCTGGGTCAAGGGTGGTGAGCAGAGGCAAAATTTCCTTACTTACAATTGTATCCACATAGATCTCATATAGGACAAATTTAGTGACCCTTCATCAATGCATATAAAAAGACCACATTGTGAATGCATGCATCACTCCATTGTCAGCTCAGTCAAATATAATCAGCAGTGATGACAATCAAAATAGAATGTAGGGTTCATTGCTTAGATCGACACATGGTCATTACATTGACATCATGTCAAGCTGTGGACTTAAATTAAATGAAATTCTACATTCTTCTATCCTAAATTCTCCCAATGTGGATGTGAGATATATTAAAGCATGCACAGGTTATTGGCGTGTGTTACGATTTATCCCAGACTACGCTTTTCCCTGACACTTATCGATTACATACGCATGGGTATAAATCCCAACTTGGACGTTCTTTCTTTTCATCGCTGACTATGATACCTTGACTCACCGTCCGCTCCGATCGCACTCCACGTGATCTTACCTCACTTGCTCAGTCAGCGATTCCTTCCATAGTATTCCTTCACGTTCTATGCTTGCCCTAAAGTACCATACGTATATAAACCCACGTCGTCGCACCTATGCTCCTCATTCTAGTCTTACCGTTTCCTACCTTGTCCTCTCTGTACCACCTCGGGAATACATTGTCCCCTCTCTGCGATACAGGCCTCCTGGTAGCCTTAATACCTTTGTGCTAGTCATCTTTGTCACGACCGCTCACGCGGGAGTCACCACCGTTAACTCGGTAGACCTTGTCGTCTGTCCTCAATCGTAGGCAGACCCCCATCCACCGTTAACTCGGAAGTACCTTGGCTGCCGTTAACTCAGTAGCAACCCTTGTCGCTGAACCTCGTTAGTAGGAAGGCCCTTTGTAGACATCTTGCAATCGTCAAGCTCCGTCCTTACTCGTCCACGGTTTAAAGACCGCAGTCTTAATGGTTCTACGCCCGCCCATCCCCAGGTCGGCCGTAACAGCGTGTGCATCATCTGTCTTGGATGGCCATTGTATGCAGGCTTGTTAGTGCTAAAGACAATGGGCTCCAAGTTTTAATAGTTGTAAATATGAAAAACATTGTGAACATCTGTCTAGGATGGCCAACTGATATCTGCAAACAGGACCTGGGTCTGACAGCAACTTTGGCAAAGCCCAGTGCTTCTCATAGTGGGCCATGGTGATGTTGGCCATCATGGATGGCCAACTGACTGCATGTGGCAGAGGCAAAAATTTTGCACATCAAATAAAGTAGGCATAGACAAATGGTCATCTGGGATGGCAAAGCTGAATGAGACCCCACACTGCATTGGTGTAGGAGCCAAACATGGTGGCTGTTCAAGATGGCCACATGAATCTGAAATGGGGCATGTAATAAAAATATGTCATGCATTGTATACACAGCCCTCCTAGATGGTGACACCACATGGCATCCATCATAACATATATTGAGTTTGGTTGCATTGAGATCACTGTCCTAAATGGTCACACCACTGTTAGTCTCTGATACCATGTCTGATTCTGGGTGTATGGGCATGGCTGTCCTAGATGGCCACATCTGGTGGTCTCTGTGGCAGCATATCTGAGAGGCAGGTTGTGTAGACACAGCTGTCCTATATGGCCACACCACTGCATTCTCTTCCCCAGTACTTCCTTGAGTTTGACTCAATCACCATGGCCATCTTGAATGGCCACACCTTTTTACTGACTGTGTAAGGATGCATCTCAGTGCAGTTCCATTAACCCACTGTCTGGATGCTCCTCCCACTTATGTGCTACAAAAACATGCACCTGAACCCAATGCTATCATGATGGCCATTCAAAATGGCCACTCAGTCATATTACAAAATTTTAAAACCCACTGCTGCTCAAGAAATTCATCTGGTTATTCATCTAGTAGACCACATTTCATGGTTGAGATCTTATGAGCTCTCTGCTCGCTCCCTAGCCTAGGGTGCACACATGCTCGTGCCATGTGACCATCCAGGATGGCCATGTGCATCCCTGTGCAATTTAAAGATTTCCCTTTTGATCAGTATTTTGATCTTATCTCACTCCAATACCAATGCATTTCTATGATTAGTGGCTCATTTGAATGCTGAAATAAGCGTGCACATGCCTGTTCCATGTGGCCATCCAAGACAGCCATGCCCACCCTATGTATTGTCGATATTTCTCTTTTGATCAGCATTTTGATCTTATCTCAATCAACTCTTATTGGATTTTTGTCATTAGTGGCTCGTTTCAATGCTTATGTAAGCGCGCACATGCCCGTGTCATGTGGCCGTCCAGGATAGCCATATCCACCTCACTACATTGGCAATCAGTCCATCCTCATGTTATATCAATAAATATATCATCACATTCCATAAGAATATATTCTATTTCAAATTTTTTTCTTTTTAAACAGGGGCTTTTTTCCATATGAAGAACCCTATTTGCACCAATTCAGGTTAGGAGTAGGGTTTAAATGCTCACTAGAGAGCAGGGAAAGTGCTCATATTCGAGGAGAATCCATGTCAAGCAGACATTACCCCAAAGAGGAGGAAGGAAAGGAGGACAACAGTGATATTGGAAAGAAATAACAAAAATCCTGCTCATCAACATTACTGGGCTTTTTAACCCACAGTATATCACTATTCAAATTCCATAATCCAGAGGTATCAGCATGAGAAATCAGTCAGAAAACTCCTCATAAGGAGAAAGAGAGAAGGAGGAAGAGGGGATGTACCAAGCAATCAGCATCACTGCAGACCTTACAAAAACTGTTGCAGACCAATCACAAGGGTCCCAAAAACACCCTGAGATGGTTAGACAGATCAGTCAGACTGGATAGGAAAGTCTGCAAAAGTGAAAATACCAGGAGGGAACAGAGGGGAATAAAATCATTGTAGAACAGTGAGAAACTGTCCCATTGACAAGAGAATTGTTGCAGACTCATTGTACAGGTCTGGAAAAAATGTAAGAACATCTCACTAGGTCCATGAATCTCTGTAAAATTTTATGTAGCTCGACAAACCTGCTCTTCCCAGACTTGGTGGAGAGAATCCATTACTATGGCTGAACAGCTACACCATTTGATCTCATTTCTTTTGCAGAATGTGAACAAAGGTCAGGGGAGAATTTACATTCACTTTTGAGCCTTAATGAGGCCATCAATGAGATAGAGGAAGGGTCAAAATGGGGAGGAGGCCCTTTTTGTGGTGTGGAAAAATGTAGGTTAACTCATGTTCACTGTGGCTCCTATGGGTAGGTAAACTGAAGGAAAACATGCTGTCCAGTTTCTCCATGGGAATTCCACTGCCATTCATCTTAACCCAAGTCAAGCTAGTTGAAATCTGAAGGTTAGTTTTGAACCTGATGTTTCAGATCTGAGTTCTCACATTCTAGATCCAATGTTTCTCCTGAACATGTTCTATTGCACTCTGTTCATTCTGAGACTAGTCTAGAATCACACTTGCCATTTCCAGAGCCAGGCCACTTATCCTATTGACCAAGGACTCTTCCAAGCTAGATCTCCTCTTCATGAATCTCAATATACTTGAATCTTTGCTCCACATATCATTTCTCAACCTTAGTTCCTCACTGGGAAATCCTTGACTCTCTGAGACCTTGTAGCACTCTCAAGGTTATGCTGTTCAGTGAACTCCTTGTCTCTCAGTGAAATTAGATCACTTAGTCCTCAGTTCTCTTCATCATTGAGACAAAACAAGGAGAACACCCTGTTCACCTTGAACCCATGTAATTTTATCCTCATGGAATGGCTTACCCTGTTCTCCTCAAACCCTAGACCCACCTTAGGGGCTGTGCTTAATCTCTACCTGAGGCAAGCATAACACTGACCATCCAGTATTTATAGAATCTGTGTCCAGTGAGTGCCAGATTTCCTTCTTTCACATATAGAGTGGACAAGAGATCAGTGGACCTGACTCCCTCACTACCTGCAGTCATGTGATACTTTTCATTCTGTCTTTTTTCTGTTGTCATAGTTATTCAACTATTGTATTGTATCTAATGTACCAACATTTCCTGATATGTACAAAGTCTTGGATATTTCCAGACTATAAACATCATAACTCACACTTCAGTCCATATCAGATCCCATCTCTTTTGATTAGTGTTGTGACTACCTTGGGTAGAGGGTAGGCATAGCCCCTAAAAAAGTCTAGAATGCTAAGGACAAAGGAGATTGGGGCAAGCCATTCTGTGAGAACAAGGTAGTAGGGTTCAAGGTAACCAAGGCATTCTCCTTGCTCTGTCTCAACAATCAAATGTTGAAGAGAACTAGACTGCCCAATGATCTAATGTCATTGGATGGCAAGTGGTTCCCTGGAACAACATAGCCTCAAGAGCACTATGAAGTCTCAAAGAGCAGAGGTTTCCCAGTGAGGGACTAGGTATGAGGGATTCCCAATGAGGAACTAGGGATGGAGCTGAGACCCAGTGTATTGAGATACATGAAGGGGAGGTCTAGCTTGGGAAATACAAGTACAGAACAGTGAGGTTTATATAGACATGAGATGAGTTCAGGGTAGGTAAGGATGGAGTCACTGACTGAACAAATGGAATCACATGGAATGTGAAGGAAATGGATGGGAAGTCATGGTATCATAGTCAGTGATGAACAGAAAAGAATGTCCAAGTTGGGACTTATACTCATGCATATATACTAGGCACATGACTAGAGGAAAAAGGGGTTGATCATAACAATTAGCTTCTACAAGTCTTGAAGTCTCATTTCTTATCATTTGCATCACTGTTCAAGTCCGGTCCCACAAGTATCAACTGTTCTCATAGTCAGACTTTAGTTCTATCATCACAGGGAAGTCTGGACTTTGATTTTCCAGCTCTATAATTAAGTGGACCTCTATTATTTTCCTCTCAGATGTTGTCCCAGATCACTGAATCCCTTTTGAATATATTTTTCTACTCACACCTAACACTAACTGATCAGGAAACTCATTTCAGGCTTTCTATTATCTGCACACTGAGTTAACTCTGACCTCCAGAACAACTCCATTTTCCTGGACATATCTTAAATACCCTTATGTACTCTCCTTGTTCCTCTTTAGTACTAGTTTCACTTCTCTTATCTCTCTGATGCTGTGTAGTATAGCTCTGACTTATACCTGTTCTGGAGCACAGCTCCAGCATCTAATTATCTGACCTCCAATTACCCTAGTCATCTGACCCTCCATTACTAATTTGCAGTTCCTCCACATATATGAAGCCTACATCTGTATGTAGATACATTGCAGTATCCATGAATCTTTCAAAAATGGTGAATGAGGAAAATTAAACCTCTTTTCAGATGGTGAATTTAATCATGGTCCTTTGCTGAAATCATGATTCAGCTCATTTCAGGCCTTAAGTCAATCACTCCAAGCAGCAAACC
>JBBPTO010001391.1:0-16073 GCA_038094155.1 Pulveroboletus cf. aberrans
GTGTATGGCAATGTTTATTTGCCATCTCTGGCAATTAATCAATTTCTCCAAAATGCACTAACATTGGGACATTTTTTGAACCACTGTATGTCCCTGGTTGGCTTGACATGGTAAGTTGTATTTCTCATGAAATGATCATTCATACCATTGCAACCCCAACTATATTTAACTGAAAGCTCAACAGTTCTTTCTGGCTCTTCAAATGCATGCAAAATGCAATGAACACATGGTGATTTGATGAGGACCATACATCTGTTGTAATGTTAATTTTTCCATGCTAGACCTGCAGTGTGGAGGCAATGCAACAGCATTTTATCATGAATACAAGATGTACATAGCATGACACCATTGATGAAAATGGTATGTAGAGTTCTGGCCAGCTGGTTTTTATGAGTAACTGAAATCCAGATTCTGTCATGATATTTATTGAATGCAGGCACTTACTGACTCATTTAACAATCATGGCCCTATTTTCAAATTATCAGCACACCATAAAGTTGGAATGCAAATACAATACCTTCTCTCATTGCAAGTGTGCTGGCAGTTTGAGTACTTATATTTCCCTTCTTGTCTTTCTTCTTGAGCGCTGTTGTAATGGTTTCATCCCACTTGTACCCCATGATAATTTTAATCTGAAATTTCTTTGGCCATATATGCTGTCCTGAAAATATGATCTTCCCAGCCCTTTCAGACTTTGACATGCCTGTGTGTGTTGCCTGTCAAGTGACCATCCTTTGTGTCTGTGTAGTAGTGCGCTTTGATTTTATACCTTTGAGCAGCATACTCGAACTTATGGGCAAGGCATCCATAAATTCAGGTAATCTGCAGTTTTGACTTGAAAAATGCATACACAGATGAGATCCAACCTTTCACTAATCATTCAAGCTTCTCCTCAGATGTCAGACTGTCCTTTTTACTTTCATTGTCATGCTCCTCTGCGTTCCATCTGGCAGAGATCCAAGGTGTATCTGTCAACTCCAGGGCAAAGGCAACAAGGATGGACTGGAGATCTAACAGAGATGAAGTGAAGCAATGTGCATGAGTAACAAACAGATAAGAGATTGGAGATAAGGGTGTGTGGGAATGGAAACCTGGCACATGAATTATGTGTCATGCTCTTCTCAATGTCCAGGTCCTTATTTCAAAGATTGGATAAAAATATTGAAGGGGAAGTAAGAAAGAAGGAACTTTATCAAGATCAGATAGAGTTTGGTTGAGTAAGACTAAATGTTTAATATTCAAATTGAGTAATACATGAGAAAATTACAGAATTTATAGATTACAAGGTCAGATCAGAGTTGAAAAGAGAGAATGAAGAGACTAAATGAAAAGGTATAGTAATGATTGAAGGAAACATAGAGCTGTGGAATGATGTACATAGGACTGAGAAACAATGAATAAAATGTGAGGTATTGTAAGGGGTGCTCATAGGATCAGATAATGGAGAGACACAAAGCAACATAAGTTGCAGACCAATCAAAGAGGTTCAACAAGGATAACTGTCTCTGGTATCAAGGTCCAAAGGACACTATTGTAGAGAATGTTAGACAAGACTGGAGAAGGTCATATAGAGTCAGAGGTAGTGTAGGGGGAGATCAGAGGTGTTTCAAAGGCATAAGCAAAGGCCTAGGAATGAATATGACATGTGATGACATTATTATAATATTCAATGTTGCTGCCACTGCTGGCATAATCAAGACTTCATCACCATCACCACTGCCATTAACATTAACATTACCATCACCATAGCCTCCAGTATGGTCTCCTTAGTTCCTGTTGAGATCATGATTGCCACTATTGGAGTTACTGTTACTCCCATCACTGCTGCTGTTAGATTGGCATGAAGTCACTGGTTTCTCATTGGGAAAGCATCTTCTTTTTTGGAGGGTACAGTGCAGTCATCAAGCAAAGCTTGTGCTTTTGAACTTAGCTTGCACTTTTCAGGAGAAAGAAAGCCAAGTTTTCTGATATGAAGGGCAAGAAACTAAGGCAGTCATGGAGAAAGGCACATTTTTTGGATTCATATGGCCTTTGATGCAATTAATAGCAAGAGTTTGCATTTTACATTGCCTAGCCCTATGAACTATCCTATGTTACTCCTACATTATTTTCATGTTTCCTCACTTCTATGTACATCACCCCTCAGCACCCTATGACCTCTGATCATTGTTGTACCTTTACACATGGTCTCCTGCATTCTCTGTTCCAGACTTCAATCTGATATAACTCCTGTGGTCTCCTCATGTATTCTTTAGTTCAAATATTGTTACATTTAGTTCTACTTTTCTAAACTCTGTCTGATCTCAATAAGGTTCCCTTCTTCTATATCTTTCTCACCATGTTTCTATCTCTGAAATGAGGACCCTGAGAGTAAGCAAGGGCATGACACATATGTCCTGTGCCAAGTTCTCACCCCCACAACCCCTTATCTCCATTCCATTATATATTTATCACCTTCACATGTTGCTCTGCCCCATCTCTCTTGGACCTCTGGTCCATTTACCTTCTTTTTACCTTGAAGCTGACCATTACCCCTTGGACCTCCATTGAATGGAGCCTTGAGGAGTATGAATCATGACAGTATATTCAAACTACCTCTTGTCTTCCTGTCCTTACAACCTCTGATGTGTCATTAGAGATCTGCATGGATATGGATTTATATGGATATGGATATGGGTTTTGAATTGCTTATCCATCAACCCGTGACCCTTACCAATGGATACCCCCACATGCCTTGTGGATGAAGTGATGCAAGATGGGTGGGATGCTATCAAGCTGTACCATGTTATGAAAATCTACTATACCATTTAGTCATCTCACTGCTTCATCACTTACTGGTTCTACAGGACTGGAAGGCACCATTGCCAGTGCACACTTTGGATCATCCATGCACCTCCTTGAACCTCACATACCCTTGAGTGCTTGACCTCGGGATCTCCTGGCTCTACATCTCAACCTGCCAGTGGCACATTCATTTCATTGACATGCTGCTCCTGTGGCTTGCAGAGTGTTTCCGTGGCCTGTGGACGTCTCCTGCTATGTGCATTTCATTGTTCAAGCTGTCTGCTTCATCATGAGCTTCTTGGGCTCCCCCATGCGGGTCCTTTACCTGCTCTTGTTCAAACCTTTCGGGCTGATGTTCAGATGCATTCCATAGCTTCTTCAGGGTGTTTTTTGAGTCATGGGAATGGCTGGATACTTCCACCATCACAGCAGCAGCAGCAGCAACAGCCTCAATGTTGTGACAACATGGCAACAAGAATGACTGACTATGGCATTGTCAGCATGCAGTGACAGATATGCGTGATCCCCTGCCCACCTGATGATGCCACTGACGAGACAATAATGGTCCACTGGATGGGGATGAGTGGCACTCATCGCCTGAGCTGTCGCTGCCACCACAGAAGGAGAACATCAAAAAAATCATTAGCCAAGTGAGATTGGTGTACTGAGTCATAGTATGGTCACCTCAAGACCAAAATGAAAACAGGCAAGTCGGACACATCACACAGGTTAAATATGGACTGGAGACCATGCATATGCCATACTGAGGTGTGAAACATGAGTGTGACCACAAGTTGTATTAGCATGTAGTACTTGCAGAATAGATAGTTTTCTACACCATCAAATCATGGTTGGCCATGGACTTGGAAGAGTGCAAGTCATCCTGACTTATCCATGGGCAGACTCTAATGGGTAGGGACCCCTATACCCCTGATCCATACCCATGCCATGAAATACCCATGGGTAAATGGGTATGGGTATTGCTTGGATAGGGTATGGATTGAGGCCAGGGTATCCATGGGTTTACCCATGCAGTTCTCTATGTGTCATTCATGCCAAAGATTCCTTCCTGAGACATTGCAATGACAACCTCCACCCATTCCTTAATGTCCTCACTTAACCTCTGATGGTAATATCTCCAAGCTTACTCCAATAGCTCTGATCACCTTCAGATGCAACCCCTGTCCCTCCATCCCACCTCCTGCACTGAGACCCCTTCTTGAAGTCTACCTCTAACATTGTGTTGTGTGCAGTCACTCACACTCCAATGCATCTCTGGATCTTGTACTTGACTCCCAGAGTTCGTCCTTCAAAACATGACTTATGTGGACCTCTGCAACCTCAGGATTTTGCATTGCTCCACTTCCACTTCTCTCCTGCCTCTCTCAAACACATTCATTCCTTTCTCTGCCTTTGATGTCATAACCCCCATCTATGTATCTCACCTCTCCATTTGGACATCTTTTGACTTCTCACAACTTCTGGCCTTCTTTCACCCTTCTCCACCTTCTCTGATGATATCACACCTTGTCCTGAATCCCCAATGCTTTGACAGTGTCCCTCTGACATCTTGACAACATCTCTGATGTGTTGTTCAATGACCATCATCTCCAATGCCCCCACATCACCTCCCATATTCTCCACAACCCTTTGATATTACCCCCTTGTCCTCCACTCTTCATCAAATTTCTTCTGCTTTACCCACTGAGGCAAAACCACCTCTGATGCATTATGCATAACCCTTGTTGGGTTTTCAAAACACACTAGTGCTGACCCCTGCTTGTTCATCCATTATGGTTTGTTGACTATGGGTACTGAAAAGAACATATGCTGGGCTGCTGTGTATGGAACACCAGCCTTGATGTGCCGACTTTTGTGTCTCCAGGTTCAACCTCACTCCCCTCTCTTCCTTTGAATACCAGCAATCTTCTTAGGCTCACACTGGCCAAGCCAGCCAACTCCTTGATGATGACCTCTGACCTATTTCAGAATTGCCTCAAGTTCTCTCAGATCTTACAGTTCTCTCTCTGTGCTTGCACTCAGCACTCACAACACTCCTCTCCTCATCTCCATTTCCCCCAACACCTTTTTGATTCTCTGCCACTCAACCTCTGATGCTCTGATATCCTAATCTGATCACCAGGAATGCTTTAAAAGCACTTGAAATGGTCTTCTTGAATGTATAGGTGCTCAACCTCCCTCGTTTGGCTACCCCTGACCTCCTGCCCTCTGATTTCCTACCTTCTTTTCTTTGGCCTGTAGTTGCTGTGGTATTGGAAGTTGAGTCAATTCTTCTATTCATTTGCAGGGTGAACACATTGCAACCTGCCCTTCTCTGAGCCTCTGAGCCTTCACCTCCTCTCTGTCTTTCACCTCCAATTCATCTCCATTTTCTCTGGTCTCTCACCTCTTTCCCCTTTGATCCTTGGATTTGGTTGCTGTGTGTTGAAAGTGAATTTGCTCCTTTTCTTCATTTGCAGGGCTACTCCTTGAATTTGGTCACCTGACCTCCCCTAAGTCCTCTGCTCCAATTTCTCCTATTCTGTTTCTGACTATCCTTAATGCTCCAATTGCCTCTGCACGCCTCCATGCTGCCTTTGGCATTGAACATCAGCACAATACTCTCCTCCCATTCCTCTTCCGACATTGGGATGCCTATCTAATAAGGGACTGTGCTCCCAATGATGAAAACCACTCTATGACTTTGAAATGCTCACTGTGTCTCTCTGGAGTTATGATCCATCACTCCAATTCTTCAAAGATTCTCTGTCTGTGCTCCCCATTTACACCATACTCTCAATCTGTCCTCTCATCACTTTCCTTATCACCTCCATTCTTCCTTACCCCTGGTTCTAGTTTATGTGTGTCAAAGGTTGAGCTTATCCTTTTGTTTACTTGCAGAATTGTTCTTCGGACCCTGACTCCCTCTTAATTCCCAACCTATGATATGCTCTCCTCTAACCTTCACACTCTCATCCTTCTCAATCTTCAATTATTCTCTGACTTTCATACCCTTACCTTTTCAACCTCCATACCTCTATTTACTCCCACATCCAACTACCTCTGAAATCTTTTCCTGAACTCCTTTCATTCTTCTGACCTTCCTCGACTTCTTGCAACCTCCATCATTTATTTCACAATACCTTACTTTGATTATCAGCAACTCCACTTTTCATCACCAACCTCATGTCCTGAAACCCCATGATTCATTGCCACCTGAGATTTCATAGGCATTCCTCTTCATCTCACTCTGATCAACTGTGCTATTACATTCTTGCCACCTCTGTTGACTGAACTTTGCTCATCTCTGCTTCTCTGATTCACTTTGACGTTGTTATGATTTGCCTTGAACTACACTTTTCCTTCACTTATTGCTTACATACACATGGGTATAAGTCCCAACTCAGACGTTTCTTTCCTTTCATTATTGACTATGATACCATGACTCACCATCTGTTTTCATCACATTCTATGTGATTCCACTCCACTTGCTCAGTCAGTGATTCCTTCCATTATATTCCTCTATGTTCTATGTCTGCTCTAAACCCTCTTATGTATATAAACCCATGTCATTGCTCATGTAAACCTTAGTCTAGTCTTACCTTTCTCTTGACCCCTTTCTCTGCTGTATCATCACCACTGGAATACATCATTGTTCCCATTCCACGATACAGGCCCAAGAGTAGCCTCAATACCATCTTGTTCTTTGTTGCTGTGAACCACCCTTAAGTGGGAAGCTCTCATAGTTTGCTGCTGCAAGCCACTGAACCTCCTCATCCACCATTAAATTGGTAGTACCCTCAGCTGCCATTAGCTCAGTAGTACCCTTCATTGCCAAACCTCACTAGTAGGAAGGCTCTTTGTAGACATCTTGCAATCATCAAGCACTGTTGCTCTTCGTCCACAGTTAAGTCCAAAGCCTCAAAGGTTCTACACCTGCCCTCATTTAGGTCAGCCATAACAGATGTCCTCTCCAAATCATGCTTGTTCAAGACACATTGATTGTCCATCTAAGGCAAAGTTTCAGCACATCCAGCACTCATCAACAGAATAACTGGCCTGCATTCCCATTCTCTTTTAACCCTGCATTCTGACTCCCTTGACTAATCGAGCTTGAACTCCACACACTCCATGTCTGCTCCAACTGAATAAACAGTTTGCTCAATCATGTATTGGGAACTCAAACAATATGCTTCATCAAAAACACTCCTTTCTTCAAACCCTTCACAATCTCTCCCCTTTTCTATGTCCTCTGTCTCAAGTAAACCTCTTCCCTCTCTCTTCTTCTGTTTACCTTCAACATTATTTCTCAGTTCCCTCATGCACTCTGGATTCCCTCTGAGTGCCCTGACACTCCTTTCCATCACTTACTCAACATTTGGTTCATGGCTGCTACCTGCCTCATCTTGTTGCTTCTCTTTACTCCCAAGGTCTTTTCAATTGCAAGCATCTTTCTCATTATTCCTTCAATGTTTCACAGCCTTGTGAACACACACCTCCATTCTATTCAGATCATTCTCCAAGTCTTCTATCTGTCATTACAAGAGACCATTTCCCTGACTATCATCTCTGCTTGTCTCTGTCTCTCTTTGAAACCATTTCAGGACCTCACAGACCTCCCTCCAACACTTTTGAACACCCTCCAAATGATCTTCCTCTCTTCTACTGCTCACTTCAAAACCCCTCCAATGCATCCATGAGACACTGGGAAGTCTCCCCTACAAGGGATGGATAAGGACTCTGCTTCTTCATCACTGACCTAGCAAAGTTCATGAAGTCCTGCCAAGTTTATCTGACCCATTTCAATTGCTCCTGGTCTTAACTTCATGATGTCCCACTAATTACTCTCATGTTCTATCTCCACCAAGACTCTCTCCCTTTGTCCTAACTCATGGCCAACCGCCTATCCCACACATCTTCCTCTGACACCATTTCTCTTCCTCCAAACATCTCCTCTTTCCATCTGATATCACCAATCCTTCCTACATTCTCTTTGAACATCCCTCAAATCCCTTCACTATCTCTAAAGATGCCTTCAATACCATGTCCTTATACCTCTGATACTATTTTTACTTTCTCCTTACACCTTTGAAAGATCTAGTCCTTTCTTGATACATGGTAGTTACATTACTCTCTCTAACCCTTCTCTGAACACACTTATATAAAAAACCTCTGAAAACCTCAAATACTTACATTTCTCCATCATCTCACTTATCCTTTATTTCACTCTGAATCTCATTTATACATTGACAAAAGAAAAAGAAAAATTCTTTCTATTTATGCTATCTACATCTCCCCTTCAACTTTCTCCTCACCTCTGTCACCTTCCTCCTCACCTTCCTCCTCACCTCCACCCTCACCCTCACCCTCTCCATCCTCTCTAAATATATCCCCTCTGATCTCTTCTTCCCTGCTTTCCTCCTCCGCCCCAACCATTTTCTTGCCCACCTCCTCTGTCTGCACCTCCTTCCTGGTGCACTCCACCCCCCATCCCTCGTTTCAACCCACCTGCTCCCTTCTCATACTGTGGAGCTCCTCCTGAGCTCTGGACACCACCTGTGACCACTCTGAGGTAACCTGCAATCTCCCAAAGCACTTCTAAAAGTGCTCTGTCTGTTCCTCCACTCAACTTTGACAGCCCCACCATGATCTCCACCACAGGCCTCACCTGCTTCTTCTTCTCTCTGCTCCTTGGTGACTCTGGTAACTCTGTCCCTTTCTCTGATCTTGTGCATGTAATGTACACCTTTGCACACACCACACATACTGTTTTCTTTGACTTCAATGGCAGTGGTATGCAGACCATGCCCTTTCTCAGGCACTGGTTTCACCCCTTGGTCTTCTGCTCTCTTCACTCCCTCTTTGACCTGGTGACTCAAGTCTTGGAGAATCTTGATGCAACAGTCCTAATGACTCTGCTTGTTGATGTAAGGTTTAAGCTTGCTCTGCTAAGATGTTTTGTATGGCCTGAACATGAATGGGTATGGAGGTTGTTGGAGAATGATGAGAATGATGTAATGGATTGAAACTGAAATTTTGAGATCTTGGAGAATTTCAACCATTGAATGTATCCAGATTTTCAAAAGGTGTTTCTGTATTTTCTTGTTGACTAATTAAAGTCTCAGAATTTCAAAAACCAGGGTGTGAAGATCCTTGACTAGGTGAAAGATTAGCCCCATCACTGATGGATTCTAGTCCCATTCAATGAAAGCTACAACTGAAGATTGTACCTTGCCTTCAAAGATGGCAGTGTCAAATAGGGACCAGTGTTCATCATCAGTGGAATCTATTAAGGGGCAAGTGATATCTCTCCATCAAATTTCATAAAGCCTATCAGTTATCCTGTAAGCTTGCCTTAAAGTGATGCCGAGGCATGCAATGAGGATGGAAAGAGCATCAAAGAGCCCATAAACAAGAACTCTGTCTCTTCATGAGGCAGGAGCAGGAGGGATGATGAAATATTTCAAAAGATATAGCCTGCTTGCCCACTATGCCAAGGCAGGGCCCATAATCTAACAGAAGAGTACAAGAGTACTCCTGTTGCACAGGGCAGGTAAGAGAGAGGTGAGTTGAGGATGCTCACTGAGAGAGAGACTAAAGTTCTTTTGATCAAGTTTGAGTTATTGAGATTGATGAGATCAACCCTTGTATGCCTTGTAGAAGCTTGATCTCGAGGGGAAATGAATCTTGTTATTATTTACATCACAGCACCTATCACCTTTAAATATATCCCGGAACCTCTATGTACTTGTGTGTGACATAGCTAGAACACAGTTGATCATGTCAGAATTATATCATAGGATCTGTCATGGTGCTCCACTTATTTCAAATAGGTGGAGTTGAGTCTGGATTGACCCAACATAGCAGTTATGGAGCTAGGAAAGCTCTCAACTGATGACATCATAATTGAGTTATAAAGGCTGCATCTAGATCATCATGTGGCTAATCCTGAAGTGTAATTAAGTTTACAGTTTAATGAGGTTGGACTGATGCATTAGTTAAGCCTAATGGTTGACCTATATCTTTAGTAATATAAATGGTGTATTACCACTATGGTCTGCCTGTATTAACAGAGCACAAGACTTGGTGTTTGATTCACAGAATCTCAACAGATATTTGACAAAATAATCTGTTCAAAAGGCCCTGACCCCATCTCAGCTTAGCACGACTTTCAAGTGGGTCAAATTTGTAATCTGTTTTATTCCTCAAATTATCAGGCTGTGAAAAGTCACATATTGATGTTAGTTTTAGATACATAGCAACTGATATGACTCAGAACCACTGAAGGCTCTAGGCCACTTTCACTAGTCAAGGGAAGGGATGAGGAAATGAGTTGATGCCATAGATGCTGAGAAAAACACCAAGAGGACAAGACTGCCCTCTGGTGGCTGCATTCTTGTTCTTTATATACTATTCTACATGTTTGTACCTATTGTAGTCTAATCTAGATGTCCATGAGGATACCATAAGGATTAGGCATGGAGAAGGTATGGTGTGGAAGAATGGAAGATGATACATGTGTAGAATAAGGGCATAAAATAATCTTAGGGTTATGGGTGATGCATGAAAAACATAGGAATATTCTAGGAAGGTTTGGAATGCATAGCATGACATGCTGTGCAGATGGAAAGGGTTTGCATAATGAAATACAAAGTTCCAGTTGAAGTGTTGTGCTTCCCATGCTTCCAAGGTTTCAGTTCTGAGTTTCCACAGTTACAAGCCTTCTAAGCTTCCGAGTTCAGAAGCATCGCTTCTGGTGTGTCAAACATTCTATGTGGTTGGAAGTGTCAGAAGGGTAAAAAATGTCAGAAGAGATGTGGAAGTGACTGTAACACTATGCTTCTTCTATGAATTGCATTCCAGGTCCAGAAACAACCATTATGGTATCATAGGGGGTGAATAAGTTAGAAAAATCAGTGTTGGACATACAGAGGTGACAAGGTGCATTGGAGTGTTTCTTATGGAAATCTGTGACAGTGCCCTGTGCATTAGCCAAGGCAGATTTATGCTCCCATGTGTGATCCTCATCACTCCAGCCTTTCCAGTGAATCAGGTATTCCAGATGCTGGCCCCAAAGGCATGAGTCCACAATATATTCTACTTCATATTTCCCATTCCAGTCTTTCATCACCTGGACTGGTCCCAAATGGAATGCTGTCTGTCCTGGCAGGCATTTCTTGTAGGGTTTAACCCTAGATATATTAACAACTGGGTGGATTTGCATAGTCCTGGGAAGTTTCAGCTCAACTGCATTACTTTCAACCAGGTTGGTGATCTCATATGGTCCTAGCCATTGCTCACTGAGCTTCTTTAATGTACAGGTCAATCATAGGTTATCTGTAGAAAGCCAAACTCTATCTCCAACCCTATACAAATGAACACTCAATATCTGATGCACAGCAACTAGAACCAAGGGGAGAAGGGAGGAACGAAGTAGAAAGAGAGATGAGCAGAGTGCCATGGGGCATATGAAACAACTCCAGAGGTTTTTAGAGTGAAGAAGCAGAGATCAGAGGAACAGGGTCACTATTCTTCTCTTTATGTCAACATTCAAGCATCAACAGCAACAAAAGAGGTAGTGAATGGGAAGTATTGGAGTGAAGCGAGATTGGAAGTATCAGAGGGAGGATTCTATGGCCACAGCCCTGCAAATGAACTTAGGAAATACTTGACCTCAGATGCACAGCAACTAGAAGAAGGCAGAGAAGGAGATGTGGTGTGAAGGGTAAGTAAGAGGTGAATGGAGGGCCATAGGTCCAAGGGATCACATTGGCCAGATCACTGGATGCACATAAAGTGGAGAGGGGAGAAATGGGGTGGAAGCCACAGTGTATTAGAAGTGGAATAGCACTGGAGTTAGCCAGAGGATGAGGTTCAGAGGCTATAGAAATGAGCTCAAAGGCTGGCATGGATATACAGTGACCTCAAAAACTGTTGCAATTTTTAACCTCAACACAGTGCATGAAGCACCCTGCAATACTGTATGGGAATTCCTGTTAGCTTTGATAAAACCAAACAAAGTACAAACCATTGGATACAAATGGGTCTCAGGATCATGTGGTTTGACTCAGAGGCTGTGAGATATGACCATATTAAATCAGCAATACCATTGCAACAGTTTCACACCTTTATTATTAAAAGGCTATTTAATACTTGGTATAGCCTCCTTTTGTCTTGAGCAGAGAGAGAATATTGGCCTTTTAAGTAGCAGAGAGGGATTTCATGATGGTAAAAGTTGAAAGCAAAGAATTGTGTGGAGTATTTCAAACTCAGACATTGTTTATATGTATATCTTTGTTTGTCTATGTAATTGTGACCAAATATCTTTTTATTTCAATTTGATGCTGCTATGTCTTTTAAAAGGTGCAAAACTGTTGCAATGGTATTGCTGATTTAATATGGTCATGTCTTTATGCCCTCTGAGGTGAATCACATGCTACTGAGCCCCATTTGTAGCCAAATGTTTGTACTTTGTTTGGTACCACCAAAGCTATGTGGAATTTCCATGGGATATTGCAGGGTGCTTCTTACACTGTGTTGGGATTAAACATTGCAACAGTTTTGAAGGTCACTGTACAGCATGAGTGATGAGAATGAAGGTACTGCTCACAGTCCTGTTGATCAATGGATTGAAGTGGGAAAGTCAGTGATGTTCAACAAATCAAAGGAAAACCATCCAGTGGGGTGAGATAAAAATGTTGTCAGAGTAATAACACCTGTAAGAAAAGGACAGAGGAAATGGGAGGGACAGAAATGGCATATGAGTGAAGGGCAGAGAGTAGATGTGTTTTCAATGCCTTCTTGGTGCACAGATTGAGGGAATGCTACCCTGATCATGCAGAGTAATGGGATACACCATTTGTGTGCCTCCAGACTGCAAGCCTCTTGTTTGGTTTTCAGAAATGTGGGGGTGATTGCAATATTCTTGTCATTAGACTCAATGAAGTCATCAGAGAGGTCAGAGTTGTTGGGGGTCAGAGTGGAGGGGATGGAGCAGAGGTGACAGGAGCAGAGCTGTAGGTGAATGTAGAGAATTTGACAGAGGATGATGATGGAATGGAGGGCTTCACCTTGTGATCAACCTCAGACTGACATTCCCAGGAGTGAGCATTGATGTCATGGGTGAGGAGGTGAAGCTCACAAAGGGTAGCAAGCTGTCTGATGCAAATGACTTTGTCTTTAATGTGGTTGCAGTACCCATTGTAGAAGTGGTGCTGGAGGATGCCATCTCCATAACCTTGGAGTTGAGAGGCAATCTTATTGAATTCAACAATGTACTTGTTGATGAATTGAGAGTCTGTTATTAACAATTGATCGAGCTGGTGCTCTGCATCTCCAATGGGGTCATGAGGTCCAACATTGATCTGGAGCTTGAGATCAAATTCCTTGTAGTTGTTCATCCAGAGTGGCCGGAGTTTGGATGTACCTGTCAGGAGGAGGTGATGTTGAAACCAATTCAACACCAATCCTTTGAGATAGGACTGTGCATATGTGACTTTAGTGTGATCATAGAGGAAGCCTTGGGATGGTTTTGAAATTGGAGTTTGCATTGGCCAGACCCATCAAACTGGTCCAGTTCTCTGTCCTTGGTGTGGTTGAAGGAGCAGGGGGAAGAACAACAAGCAGAGTGGCTGAGGACACAAATGGCATGTACTAAGTTGCTTAGCATGTCCTGAGAGACAGGTTTATTGGAGTTGTTACCATAGAAGTTGGGTTTATCATGGAATGGAACAACTTCTGGCTGGTCTGAGGCTCTGGAGTGACTATGGATAGAAGGTGCACAGGAAGGTTGTCTGTGTGTCATGGTGTGCACACTTGTAGTGGGCAGAGTTGGTGTGGTACATGCTTGAAAAGAGACAAAGGGATACATTAGCAGTAAACTTTAGAACTCAGTAGTAGCTTCTGAGTTTCAGTGATGGTTGGTGAAGATGCTAAGTAATTCATAACAGGAGGACTGAGAGGAGATTGTGCCAGTGGCATGAGAGGATTAATAGCAGGAGGTGAAAATGGACATGAGTATGGAGAACTCGGAACAAGAGGTGTTGTAATGTACTATCAGAGTCATGCAGATGAACTTCTATACAACTCTGCAACTCAAGAGTTGGGTTGTGGGACCTTGACTTCACCTTATGTGGTGTACTCTTATTTCAAGTCTCAGTAGGTGGTCCTGTATTTGTTGAAGGGTCAGAGGGTTGGAGTTGAGTTGTCTAGACTCAGAGCAAAGCAGAGATATCCATTGGAGTACAATGGAGAGTCAAGCATCAAGCTAAGTTGAAGAGAAAATATGTTGAGTGCTAAAATCAATATTATAACTGAAGGTATGCACCGTGAAGCTAGTACAGTATATATAGTATGGAGGGGCATCTGATTTATAAGACAGTCATAAGGGATGAGTAATGAAGTGAAATTAGATATGTATCTATGAATCAGAGCTGTGCTGCACAGAGACAGGAAAAGATACAGGGCATAAAAACTAACTAAATAGGAAACAAGAAGGTAATGTAAGATATGTATGGAGGTTTAGAGGAGCAGAGAGGTATAATTAGTATAAACATACCAGAGAGATGAGCAGAGTTGGTGCTTGGGGGTGTGGAGTTGTCACAGATATGACAGTAATGAAAGATGTCACATCTGAATAATCTTCTAATGACATTCATAACTAATACTGCCATCCAGTGGTGCTTGTAATTGATTGGAATTTAAATTTGTTCTTTGTATTGGTAGAGATACTACCAGTTCTTGAGATTGTACTCATATTTCTTGTAATTGTTGACTTTCTTGGTCAATAGGAGTGTCATTGTTTCTTTAGCCTCTACTGGAATTGAAATTGGTCCATCTTCTTGACCTTTGATACAATAAGAAAATACTGCTTATTGAAAGTGACTTGTGTAGAGTCAAGGACTCTTCTGATCATAGACCAGAATCTCCAGCCTTTGATATTTGGAATGTATTTTATAGAGGTCATTTCTTCAGCCTTTCAACTGAGTTTGTCTCTTCTTTGTTCTAGGGTAATGAAAACAAATGCTATAGCTAAATACTTGGAAGTAAGAAACATCTGGTTTGTTACCACCTTTGAAGATTTTTGGTCTTTCAATTCTGATGATTTATCTTGCCAAAAAGCATTTGGCAAGCATGGATGGTGCTACATTGCTTCTGCCTTTTCCATTATGGTTCTGTTAAATCTCTCTGCTCGACCATTTTTCTGAGGAGAATAAGGTAATGTTTTTTTATGAGTAATACCCATAAAGTAAAGAATGCATGAAGTTTACTCATGAGTGCTTCTTGATTTGAACAAACAGAGGTGAGCTGTTGACCATTAAAGATTTCAACCCATGAAAGCATGTTTTGAAATTGTTGGGCAGCAGCAACTGTATCTGTAATGAATGCAACTAGTACAAAGTCAGAGTGATCATCTATAAAAGTGAAAGAAAATGATGTGCTCTTGACTGTGGTTTCACAGAGATGAACTTATAAGGTCTAATATAATATGTCCTTTTTCTTCTCATTTTTCTTTATTTTTCTGCTATTTCTTCTGGCTTTCTCACACTTAAATGGAGGTCACATGGTCTGTCACATGATCTGGCACATGACCAGTCATATGGGGTGGACAGTCACATTGTTACGGCTGACCTGGGTGAGGGCAGACGTAGAACCATTGGAACTGCGGTCTTAACTGTGGACAAGGAAGTAACGGAGCTTGATGATTGCAAGACATCTACAAAGGGCCTACCTACTAGCGAGGTTCACCGACAAGGGTTGCTACCGAGCTAACAGTGGCCAAGGTACTACCAAGTTAACTGAAACAACTCAGAACCAGTAAAGGCTCTAGGTCACTCTACAGACAATGAGGGAGGAAGGGAAAGAGTGAGTCGACAACTTTGATACTGAGGAAGCACCAAGAGGACAAGACTGTCCTTTGGTGGATTTTATTCAAGCCTTTATATACTACATGAATGTTTGTATCTATGGTGTACTAATCTAAGATGGCCATGCTGCCTGTGCATGTATTTAATGTAGCTATGATCATATGGAAGCATGCAACAGCCTTGTACATGCCTGATGTGCAAGGGTGTGGAAGAATGGAAGATCATAGATGAATAGGTCAAAGGGTGTAGTGTAGGGTATGGGTCATGGGTAATACATAGAATGGTCTAGGAGGGTCTAGAATGCATGTGATGTCATACTTCATGCATGGATAGAGTTGTGAAGTCATGATTGGGGTTGGTACTTTTGTATGACCGCATATAGGCTACCTTTAATATAATGAAGTCTAGCATTGCATGTAGGGT
>JBBPTO010001392.1:0-16068 GCA_038094155.1 Pulveroboletus cf. aberrans
ACGTAGAACACGAAATTTGTGATTCAAGCTTTCATTGATGATCATGGAGACACCGGCAATCCACAGATTACACCCAGCGAGAAGTGGCTATGTTCGGCCATGTTACCACGTGTATTTACCGATGTTTATGTGTCGTCCCCCTGATTCCGAATGACAGTGTAGTGTAGGGGTCATGGGTAATGCATAGAGTGGTCTAGAATGTATATGATGTCATATCTCATGCATGGGTAGTGTTTTGGGGTGATGCTTAGAGTCTGTATTCATATATGCTATCTTTAATGTCATGGAGCCTAGTATCATGCATAGAGTTTCTAGAGTAATAGTGATGCATGGGAGTGATGTAGGATGTTCATAGATCATGGATTAGATGATTGCAACAATACTTGTCATTTCCACATCATTTACATTTAAGCAGGTATGTGTCCATGTCCATGTCCATGTCCATGTCTGACTAGAGTGATCTGGTGGAATCTGTTTGGCAATCTGGTATCTGAGACATAAAAATGAAATGTAAGTGATAGATATGACTGTTAAAAATGAAAAGGAACTGTGGGTCAGTGACAGTATAATCTGCAGGGGACATCACTTCATGCCTGCTCTGAAAGGCAGATGGTGAGATCAGAAATGGTGCTGGCTTTCTTTGGCATTTTCTTCTGCTAAATGACAACTCTTTTCACTGCTTTTCTTTCTTTCTCTTTCTCTTTCAGTTTTCTTCTGTTTCTCATAAATAAAATGGGCATGGTGTTCAGCATGCAGGAAAAATGGAACAAACAGGGATGTGGGAACATGGGTCCAGAATCAGTAATAAGCAGTCTAGGAGTCTATTGTATATGAGCATTCTCAGATTGAACCAGATACAAGAAAAAATAAAGTGGATTTATTGTATGTTGACTGTCTTTTGACTTTTTATAATAGTTTTTCTTTCTCTCTATAATATTGTGAGAGATGGATGAGAATACCAGCCAAAATAAAATGATATGGAAGTGTCATATCCCATACATTCAAGTCAACTTTGACCTCTGGATCAACTCTGCACCTCCCTCCAGTGACTTCTCACCACCTCTGGAACTCCAGAACTCCAGACACATCTTAGATACCCTTACATACTTTTCTTTTTCTGCATTTAGTTTAGCTTTGCCCCTCTGATCCCCCCAATGCTGTGCAGCATAGCTCCAGTGAACTGTGCACCTGGTGCACTGCTCCAGTTATGATCTCTCTAACCTATGACTTATTTATCTACATAGCCTCTGACCTCCTATATATACTCCAATTCTGTATGTAGATACCTTAGCCTGAATATCATCATAGACTCCTTCTTCTATCTCTCTCTAAGTTCCTCTGATGTGTCTCCAACCAAGAAGGCCATGACAGTGCAGAGACATGACACACAAGTCATGTGTTGAGCCTTCACTCTTCTGGATGCAATCCTTCAGTTCTTCAGCCATCTCTGGCCATTTGCTCCCCTTCAACCTCTGATCTCTGACTGGATTTTGAGCAGAGGAGATTCAGTGTAAAGTAGCTAGGAAGCCCAGAATGGGTTTCCTAAGGATGTAAGTATGGGTTGCAAGCAGGTGTACTCAACCCAAAGGGATCCAAGGGACTAGGAGAAGGTAGTAGACCAATAACCATGCACTGTAAAGCTGGAAAATACAAGTCCGGACCTCCCTGTTCAGTAGGGCTGAGAGTCCAACTTTTCGGGTTCAGGTTGGAGTGCTCAACTTGACTCAACTGGCTTGAGATGCAGCAAAATTGATGGTTTTGATACTTAGAAAATGATACTTGTGATCAAGAGGAAGTAGAATTTGATGTGGACTGAGGTCTGAGATACAGAGTTTATAGTCTGGGAAAACCTGAGACTTTGTACATATCAGGTTGGTGAAGTAAGTAATGTATGGTAATGAAATAGCATGATGACGGTGATGGTATGTGATACAAAGGAAAGAGAAACACTAAGTACAATGGACCCAGGTGAACCTGTGGTCACTCAGAATGGAAACTGATACAAAAGAAGGAAACCTGACTTACTGACTCAGATCCAGGAAACTTGGGTTGGATGGATGGGATGGGTTGGACAAACAACACTCAGGTTGGCCTTCAACTTGCTTGAGAACAGGACCTGTGCTATAGGGGTGACAAACAGATTGGGAAAAGGGGCTTTTGCATGATAGGGGACACTGGTCTTCTACACCAGTCTTAACAGGGTCTTCATTATTTGACAGCTTTTGCAGATACTTGACTTTCTGGTTTTCTTTCCTTTCCATCTCATCCAACTCTTTATTGTTCAATCCAGTCAATCCAGATATCAGAACTGCCATGCATGACCTTGTGAAGTAAGGAATAAGTCAGAATACAGCATACCAGAGGGCAGATACTGCCCCATTCAACTCATCCAGCAGATACAAACCTCTGGCCATCCTGTGAAGGACTACTATTGGCCCTATGTACCTTGACTTTTTCTTCCAGTTCAGCTTCCTCTTCATCCTCAAGTTCTGGACCAGGATCAAGCTTCTGGGTTGGAAGTTGGAGTCCTTGATTCAAGTCTTTATTATGGCTTTGAAGTGCTTGATGAATACAAACTGTGCTTCTGCAACTTATTTCTGGATTGTGTTGAGACCAACTTGATGCTTCTGAAACTGAAGGGTTCACCATGATATTAGTGACTCAGTAGAGGAAGAAGAGTTTGTCAGAATCTATAATATGGGCAGAGATGCCCAGTACTCAGCCAGATGCCCAAGAGAGCAATCACAACCAAGGTAAGTCAAGAAAGACAGAGGGATTAAATAGTGAAATGATATGAGCATGTTCTAACTCCAGAACACTCCAGTCTGGAGTTAAGTGAGGATAAGCAAAGTATATTAGGGATAGTTTGAGATGAGAAAGGAATAGTTCAAACAAAAAGATTGTATGGCTTTCAGAACTTGTACAATGTATTAAGAAATGATATTTTGATGCAAGAGCCCCAAAATGGGTAGATGAAACTCTGGATTGAATAGAGTGAAGGATGCATGAAAGGATGGCAGAGCACCTTTGGAGTTGTACTAGAGTTGTACCAGAGTTACACTTTGACACTCCCACTTATGTGCATATGAAGTCCCATGGCCCAAATGAACTTCCAGTGTTTCTCTTGAGTAAGTGGTTTTGTGAGGATGTCCATGACCATGACTTTGATGGGGACATATCAGACTACTGCTTCTCCTTTTTCAACCAGGTTGTCCTGAACAAAATGGTATTTTTGTTGAATGAGTTGTAGGTCAGAGTTGCAGATGTCTGATCTCCTCAAAGAAGGTGTGAAGCCAGGTGAGGTGTTGCCTGGCATTGCTAAGCCCAATGTACTCTGACTCCATAGTGGATAATACAACAATGCTTTGCTGTTTGCTTGACCAGGTGATGGCCTCTCAGTTGCTAATGAAGAGATAACCAAAGATGGAATGGGATTTGTCTGGATTTTGTGACCAACCTGCATCAGAGTAACCATAGAAGTCTAAGTCCATGGAGATTTCATTTCCATTGTAATAGAGTTCTATCTCTTGTGTCCCCTGGATGTATCTGAAATAACTCAGAACCACTGAAGGCTCTAGGTCGCTCAAGGGCCAAGTAGAGAGGAGAGAGATGAATGAGTTGACGACTTTGATGCTGGGGAAACACCAAGAGGACAAGACTGTCCTTTGGTGGCTTTATTCATATCATTTATATACTACATGGGGGTTTGTACATATTGTACACTAATCTAAGATGTCCATGATGTCTGTGCATGTATCTAATATAATAGAGATCAGAAGCTTGCTACAGCCTTGTACATGCCTGATGTGCAAGGCTTGTGGAAGAATGGAAGATCATATATGAACAGATTTAAGGGTGTGGTGAAGGGTATGGGTAATGGGTAATACATAGAATAATCTAGGGCAGTCTAGAATGCATATGATGTCATACCTTGTGCATGGGTAGGGTTGTGGGGTCATGCATAGAGTTTTTGTGTCATAGAGTCTAGGTTTGCATGTAGAGTTTCTAGAGTAATTGTAGTGCATGGAAGCGATGTGAGATGTTCATATACTATAGATTAGATGATTGTAACAGTATTGGAGCATGTGTTTCACTGCTTTCCAATGACACTTCTTTGGAGCTGCACTGAAGTGACTGAGTGTCCCAACTGTGTATGCTAGGTCTGGACACCTTCCAAGCATAAGGTACATTAAAGAGCCTATGATGGTTAGGTATGAGGCTGTCTTCCCTCTGATGGCCATCTCTGTGATAACAGTTTGTCCTCTGGGTCATTGGCAGAGAGAGAAAGATTGTGAACCATTGGAGTTAAGACTGCTCTGAAGTCTGTCATGCTGGAAAATTATAAAACTGTTTTGACACACTGGGATTGAGACAAGGCAATGGTTCAGAATTTGCAGTTCCATTTGATCTCCAGCCCTAGAATGAACTTTGCCTCTCTGAGGTTGTGCATTTTGAATGCAGAGGAGAGAGTTTGTTTTATGGAGTTCATGAAGGCTCAAGTGCTCACTGCAATGAGGATGTTGTTGATGTATATGACCAGAAAACATACCTGTTTGTCCTTTGAGAGGATATATATATAGGCATGTTTTCACATTAAAGCGAGTGAATCCAAGATCTTCAAGCTTTTTGTCCAATGTTTTGTTCCATATTTGTCCAGTTTGTTTCAGTCCATACAGAGACCTTTAGAGTTACCAGCAGTGACCTGGTTGAATTGGAATGCCCTCCAGAGGTAAGAGGTAAAGTTCTTTGTCTAGTTATCCATTTAGATATGCTGTGGAGACATCCATTTGATTTAATTCCAAGTTGTGTTTTGCAGCAAGGGAGATGATGATCTGCATGGAGTCTAGGTTAGTGACCAGAGCAAATACCTCCTGATAATCCACCCCTTCTTTTTGAGTAAAACCATGTGTGACAATTCTGGCTTTATAGTGATTGATCCTTCTGTTTGCATTATATTTTATGCAGAATATGGGCTTGGAGGTGATAGGTTTTACTCTGGCTGGAATTGGTACTGTTTCATATACTTGGTTTGTGTTCAGGCTTTGAAGTTCTTTCTCTATAGTGGACCTTCATAAATCAGCTTTCACATGTGCATATGCCTCCTTAATGATGTTTGAGAGGTCCTCTCCAGTCAGCACATGGGCTGTTCTGGTGAAGATCCAGTCATGGAGTTCCTCTTTCATGCTACAAAAGGTTTCTGAGATATTTGGAGTGTTGTTGGAGTTGACCTCTGTCTCAGACTCTGATAATATATCCTCCAATTTAGCTTCCTCTGCATCATTTTCCATTGGCATTGCTGTTTTCCTTATCTAGTGTTCATAGGTAATCATGTTTTTGTTGGCTGGTTTGTGTATTCAGTTGCTTCTACAAACTCTGGAAATGGTCTTGGCAGGAGGTGATGTTGAAGTGGAGCACTGTTTAGGGTTTGCAATGGAAGTTAGAGGTGATGTCAGAGATTGTAGGTGGAGCTGGCTGAGTTGCTCTGTTGTGTCACTGACTGTGATCTTCAGTGAGGGAGGTGTTCCCACTGCTGTCAGAGGCAGTGTGTCTTAACAGTCTTCATTGGAGCTGGGGTTTGTCATTTTGGAGCAATGGATGGAAATCATAAGAGTGAGGCCCTCCTACTGACCCTTGGATGCACATTTTCAGGGGGCAACTTCTGACTCTGAAACTGTTCTAAACTCATTGAATGTGATGTGTTGACTGGAAATGATGGTCTGCTATTCTAAGTCCAAGAGTTTATAGGCCTGTTGTCCATGGGTGTATCTAAGAAGGACACATTTTTGTCTATATGGTTGAAACTTGCCTTTCCATTGTCCTTTTGGAATGAGGGTGTAGGCAATGCATCTGAAAGGGTGGAAGATGAAGGAGTTTGCCTGTCAATTGAATAATTTGTGGAATGGAGTGTCTCCTTCAAGTGCAGAGGTTGAACTTCAGGAGTTTTAAGTTCTCCAGCATGGAGTTTGTGAAAAGGGAGAGTGTTTGGTTCATCTGCTCCACTAGGCTGTTTGGCTCAGAAGTGTATGGAGTGAAGATCTCAAGGAGCATTCTGTCACCTTGGAGCATGTTTTTGAGTGATGTATTTGCTGTCCCTGTCACTCCTAAAGAAATAAACATGTGATTTGAAGGGGTGCTCTGAGCCTATCTCCATGTGGAAGAATGCTTTTATGTTGAATTTCCATTGCTTGTAGGTGCTGTGAACATCACTCTTTCATTTTAGGAAGTAGACCCAAGGGAAATGAGAGAAGTCATCAATGATGAGTAGCCAGTATCAGTGGCCTTTCTGGAATTTCAAACATATCAGACCTCTGACATTGGAATGGATTATTTGTAGGGCTTTGTGGCACATGGTTTAGACTGAGGTTCAAAAGGAATCTTTTTCATCTTTTCAATGATGCATTGTTTGCAGAACTCTGGAGGTTTCATTGATACCTTGAAGTTGCCCCTGTCAGACCATGGTTTGTATGTGGGGTATAGTGATGTGGCCCAAGCATTGATGGAGTAGGTTTATATTAATGGTGGTTAGGCTCAGTTCTGGAGAAGGTTGGAGAGTTGCCTTTCTGTGGTATAGGCTGTTGGCATAGGATCTGGTGAGAATAACATGAAATTTCCTTTTATAGAGAAGAAGGTGGAGTTTTCAGGGAAGGAGGTGGTTCTTCCTGCTTTCACTAGCTTCAGAATGGAGATTAGGGAGAGTGTGAACTCCAGGATGTGTAGGATGTCACTGAGTGTTATTTCATAGTGTTATCCTCTGATGTAACTCTGGAGGATGATTGTTCTGATTTCGATGGCATTTATGGTGGAGTTGTCCTCAAATTTGATTTTTCAGGGAGGAGAAAGTGTGGAGTAGTTATTAAACCATCTCTGATGTGAAACCATGTGTGAGGTAGCTCTGGAGTCTATAATGATGGGGTTGTTGGAGCTTGATTTATCATATGTGGTGTAGGCCTCAATGTGTTTGTATAGAACACAGTCTACATGTTTGCTACCTAAGTTTGTTTGCTCCATTCCTCTGAATCTGGTGTCTGATGTGTCCTCTGCCTTGTTTGCCCTTTCCTTGTATTTCTTCTTTAACTCCTCCAGCCAACACTTTCACTTTCTACACTCCATTGTGTTGTGACTGTCCATCCTGTGATACTCACATCACTTTTCTTTTGACTTCATTTTCTGTTCTGTTTTTGTAACATGAGTGAAGTTAGAGGTGTGGAGCTGGAGTTGAAGTTGGGCTTTCTTCAATAGGATGTAAGTTTTGATGGCATCAAAGGTTAGTTTGTCATCTGTTGTGGAGTTGATGATGGAGGAGGGAAAGGCATTCCACTCTGAAGTGTGTGGGAGTGATTTTAGAAGGATGAAGGTGAGCATTTTTCTGTTCACACTGAGTTTCATCATACTGAGGCAAAAATTGAGTGTCCAGAGGGAGGTGATGTGGTTAGAGATGTTGGACATGCCATCCTGCTCAGAGGAGAAGAGTTGCTGGAAGGAATAGAAGGCAGGTGAGATTGGAGGTCTTGTGCAACATGATGAGGTGATCAAAGAGTGTTTTTACCATCGTGTAATGGGTAGCTTTGATCAGCAGCATGTCACAGATGTGGTCTTGAGTGATCCCCTGGGCATTTTCATCATGCTTCATCCATTTTTAAACATCTTCAGCAAAGGAGATGGTTCTGAAGATGATCAGAGCAGCAGAGCCTTTTCCACCAGCAGAGCTGATGCTAAGAGCCAGAGGAGGTATGATAGAACATATGTTGTTTCTGATCATCACTCAGAGAATCTTTTTGTGGCAGAGCTTTGAAGTGATGGAGAGCTTTCATATTTGGAATTTTGCAAGACCTGTGAGCAGAGGGCAAGTGGTGACATTTCTGGAGTTGGATTCAGAATACAATGGAGATGGACCCAGATGTGTCAGGCTAATGTCAGTGTTCTGTGAGTCAGAATGGAGTTGTGTCTGAGAGTGAGTTTACAAGTGTGTGCTAGCAGGGCTCATAACCTGTCAGAATCTATAATATGGGGAGGGATGCCCAGTACTACTTGCTATCAGTACAACTATAGGTAAATAAATAGAAAGGATCTCACCTCAGCCAGATGCCCATAAGAGCAATCACAACTGAGGTGAGTCAAGAAAGACAGTGATTAAATAGTAAAATAACATGTGTGCATTCTAACTCTGGAAAACTCTGGTCCAGAGTTAAGGAAGGATAAGCAAAGTATATTAGGGATAGCTTGAGATGAGAAAGGAATAGTTCAAACAAAAAGAGTGAATTGTATGACTTTCAGAAATCATACAATGTGTTAAGATATTTTGAGGTAAGAGCCCTGAAATGGGTAGATGCAACTCTGAAGCAAATAGAACAGAGAATGCATGAAAGGAGGGTGGAACACCTTTGGAGTTGTACTGGAGTTGTACTGGAGTTACACGTTGACAGAATTGAATTTGGAAAGAAGAAGAAGAAAGGTTGCTTCAAAAAGATTGAATGGAAAAAGTGGCTCCATGCCATGTGCCATGAAATAAAGAGAGAGACCACTGTATTGTCACCCACTCTGCCCAGAATATGGTATGTGTGGATCAATACCAATGCAATTCATCCCTCAGGGAACTTTTCATGATGGACTCCTGGAAATTGTAATGATGCCTCTTCAAAATCCTGTTTGCATGGGAGTTGTAAGAAGAGATATAGATATGCTGGATCTGGTACTGCTCAGTGAGAAGGTCACAAAACTGGATGAAAGTAGGACCATTGTTAGTCACAAGTTCAGAAATCAGATCCTATCAGCAGAGAATGTCATTGAAAATGAAGGAGGTGAGGGTGAAGGCATTCTCCAACCAGAGCATGCACCACTCTAGATACAAGGTCATTGAACAGCAGACTTGAATGATGTAGCAGTAGCTGCTGGCTCTTGGCATTAGCTAACAGGAGGGTACAAGGGTACTCCTGTCATGCAGGGCAGAGAAGGGAGAGGTGAGCTGAGGATACTCACCAAGACAGAGACCAAAGTTCTTGTGATCAAGTTTGAGTTAGTTAAGATTGATGAGATCAACCTTTGTGGGCTTCTTAGAAGCTTGATATTGAGAGGAAATGAATCTTGTTATTGTTACATCACAGTGCTTATTGCCTTTAAATACATTCAGGAACTTGTATGTGATGTACAGTGGCTCAAAAAAGTGTTCCAATGTTGGTGCAGTTTGAAGAGATTGGCAAATTGCCAGTAATAGCTACCAAATAAGGCCAAACACCTGCAGAAGCAAAGGTAGTACCTGCTCTAGGCTTTCTAACCCCGCTTGGATCATGTGATTCGGTTGTCATGCCATTGTGCTATGCCCATTTTAAGATGACATGTCATTGGGACACTTATTTGAGCATTATGCTGTAATTGATTATTTAGTAAATAACATAAGAATATGACAGCTTCTGATGGATGCTATGCCTTGAACCTGATTGTTGATGTAAATGACATAATTCTGAGATGTATAAATAATACACAACCCACTCAGATAATCAACATCATCATGAAGTCCATTCCCACCTCTGTTAAAGCCAATATCCTCTCTCTGTCTGAATCTGGTCTCTCTATTCATCAAATCTCCTCTCTAACTGGTCTGGGAAAGTCTTCTGTGGCTAGAGTTATTAAAGAATACCTTTCAGAGAAGGAAAAAAAATCAACCTAGGACATCCTTCTAAGCTTTCCCCTACTGATAAAAGGAGGATTGTCTCTAGTATTACCACTGGGAAGGTTGAAAATGCTGTTCAAGCCACCCATCTCATTAATTCTGCCCTCTTCTCTCCTATCTCATCCCAAACTGTTCGGAATGTTCTCAAGTCTGCTTCTCTGAAGGCTGTGGTCAAGAAGAAGCCTTTCTTATCTGCCAAACATAAAAAACAGAGGCTAGCCTTTGCTCTCAAATATCAAAACTGGACTATAGAGGACCAGACTAGAGTCATTTTGTCAGATGAAACTAAGCTCAACAGGATTGGATCAGATGGAAGGAAGTATGTGTGGAAAATGGCAGGTAAACCTTTACAGGATAATAAGATTCAGGAAACAGTGAAGTTTGAAGGAGGTTCCTTAATGGTTTGGGGATGTATGGGCTGGAATGGTGTTGGGATCTTGGCAGAGGTGGAGGGAAAGATAAATGCTGAGCAGTATGTCTCCATTCTGGAGAATAATCTGCTTCCTAGCATGGAATACTCTGGCATTCCTGAGGAAGACATTATCTTTCAACAGGATAATGACTCCAAGCACTCCTCAAAAAGAGCTCAGGAATGGCTGGAATCCCATGGGATCAAGCTTCTGGATTGCCCACCACAATCTCCAGACCTTAGCCCTACTGAACATTTCTGGCAAATTATGAAACAAAAGCTCAAGAGCTATGCAAGACTAGCTAGAGGAGTATGGGAACTTTGGGAGAGGATTATAGTGGAGTGGGGCAAGATTGAGGCTGAGGAGTGTCAAAGGTTGATAGAAAGCATGCCTAGAAGGCTAGAGTGTGTGATTAAGGCCAAGGGAGGACACACTAAATACTCAAAGTATAGAATTGAAATGATGCTCAAATAAGTATCCCAATGACATGTCATCTTAAAACGGGCATAGCTCAATGGCATGACAACCGAATCACATGATCCAAGTAGGGTTAGAAAGCCCAGAGTGGATACTACCTTTGCTTCTGCAGATGTTTGGCCTTGTTGTGTCTCTATCAATGGCAATTCACCAATCTCTTCAAAATGCACCAACATTGGGACACTTTTTGAGCCACTGTATATAGAATAAGGTCCATGATTTAGAATAACATCAAGAGATCTGTCAAACTGCTCCACATATTTGAAGTAAGTGGGGCTGAGTCTAGGTTGACTCAACACAGCAGTTGTGGAGCTAGGAACACTCTAGACTGATGACATCATAGCTAAGTTGTGCTTGTTGCTTGACTTGTATTTTCAGTAACATGAATAGTGTATTATCAATGGTCTTCCTGTATTAATAGAGCACAAGACCTGGTGTTCAATTCACAGAATCACAACACTCCTTCTCACTAGAATGTTACATACTCGAAGGATATGGAATGAGTTTCAAAGCCTTAATGTTTTCTTAGAACTTGACATTTTGATTCTTGATGAGGATGTCTGCAAATTGTGTTGTAGTTTTGTCATAGAATAGTTCAACTTCTTTAAACTTCATGGCTTCTTGGATGCAATGGTCATTCTTTCTGACATGTTTTGTGTGACCTTCCTCTACAGAGTTTGGTGCCAAAAACATAGCACCTTGATTTTCCACACATAGAGGAATTGACTTGAGTGAAAAGCCTAGTTCTTTGAACAGGATTGTCATCCAGACTATTTGCTTTGCTGCTTCTGTCATTCCACAGTATTCTGCTTCTGTGGATGAGAGTCAAACACATTTTTGTTGCCTTGAAGGCCATGAGATTATTTCATTTGCTAGAAATATAGCATATCCAATGGTGGATTTTAATGTTTCTACAGCTCCAGCCCAATATATGTCAGAACATGCTATAAGACCATTTTGAGGACTGTTTCAGAGTATTTGATACACAGTTTCTTTGTTGAAGAAACATAGCAAACTATCCAGACCACCTTCTGTGGGTGCCCTTATGTTGGATTTGCAGAGAACTGTGACATTTTGATTACTGCAAATGCAATGTCTGGTCTTGTTTTAAGCATTATAGAAAGAAGTGAGCCTATTACAGATTGAAAAAAGTTTTGAATCTTGGGATCAAAGTAGACAAAGTAGGATTGTATCCTGAGGATAGAGGTGTTGAAACTATTTTGCAGTTCTCTTGACCAAAATGCTTGATAACATTTTCAGCATATTGTTATGGCCGACCTGGGGAAGGGCGAGCATAGAACCGTTGGGACTGCGGTCTTAACTGTGGATGAAGTGGTGACGGAGCTTGACGATTGCAAGATGTCTACAAGGAGCCTACCTACTAGTGAGGTTCGGCGACAAGGGTTGCTACCGAACTAACAGCGGCCAAGGGGACTTCCGAGTTAATGGTGGACAAGGGAGTCTGCCTACGATTGAGGACAGATGACAAGGACTACCAAGTTAACGGTGGTAACTCCCGTGTGAGCGGTCGTGACGAGGAGACCTCAGGGACGAGGTTGACAATGGAGGCTTCCCGATCAAGGGTTGCCAATGAAGAGTAAGAAGATATTAAAGGCTACCCTTGGGCCTGTATCGCGGAGTGGGAACAACAATGTATTCCAATGGTGATGAGAGGGACAAGGTAAGAAACAGTGATGAACAGTAAGACTAGACTGAGGAGCATAGGTGTGATGATGTGGGTTTATATACGTAAAGGACTTTAGGGCAGGCATAGAATGTGAGGGAATACTATGGAAGGAATCGCTGACTGAGCAAGTGGGATAAGATCATGTGAAGTGCGATTGGGATGGATGATGAGTCAAGGTATCATAGTCAGCGATGAAAAGAAAAGAACATCCAAGTTAGGACTTGTACCCATGTGTATGTAAGCGGTAAGTGTCAAAGAAAAGCGTAGTCCGGAGTAAATCATAACACATATGTTATTTGATCAAGAATAAGAGTTTGCTTGACTCAATCTCCTGTTATCCTCATGGATAGGTATTCCTTTGCATTTTCAAGATATTTACATTTCCATCTCTTCATGAAACATTTTTTTTCTTTGAGGACTAGTGCTTTGTTACTACCATAAAAAGTGCATTATCAACATATATTACAATAATAATTAGAATTTTCCCTTTCTTTTTTTATAAAGACTCTGGTATCAGCATATAGTCTTTTTTGATAAGAGGAGCAGGAAGTGCATTGTTCTATTGGAGCATGGCTTGTTGTAGTCCATATATGGCTTTATTTAGTAGACAGACTTTTGAGGAATTCCTTGAATCTATGACCCTTCTAGTTGTGTCATGTTGATCTCTTTATCAAGATCTCCATACAGGAATGCTGTTTTGATGTCTAGTACTGATATTTTCCAATCATATAGTGCTGATAAAGCTAGAAGGAGTCTAACTGTCTCAAATCAAGTAACAGATTAAAAGGTATTTTCATAGTTCACACTGAACATTTGTGTGAAGCCTTTTGCAATGTATCTTGCTTTGACACAGTTGCCTGTTCTGATAGCAAAAATCCATTTCCATTTCACTGGTTGATGGTCTCTGGGCAAATTTACAAGCTTTCAGACTTTTCTGTCATGTAGAGATTTCATTTCATCTTCACATACAGCCTGCCATGCTTTCTGTTATTTTTGTGGCAGCCTGATAATGTATTTATAGTGCATTGGCACTTTCCAGTCAGCAGATCCTGTTGCTGCTACTGCTAATAGTCCATTTATCCAACCTTGTGACATGATTTGTTCATCTTGTCTGGAGTTTGAAACTTGTTTGACTGAATGTTAAGCAACCAAGCTGGACATTGGTTCATACAATTGTTCTAAACCTTCTTGGTTGGTTCTTCCATTCCTCCATCCTGAGCTTGTTCTTCTTGAACTTGCTTCTCCTGAATTTATACACTCTCTTGAATAGGGGGTTGTAATGAAGCTCTAATTTCCTGTTGTTCAATCTCTATGGGAGGGAGATCTCCATAAGCAGAATCTGGTTGGATTCTACTTTGGGCCATTCTTGTAGATCTTTGAACAGCTTCTTGAGGAGGTCTGAAGGTTTGTTCACATTCTCTTTTTGTAGGATGGTTTTGATGAGGACATGCTCTGAATCTCACAAGAGATTTATCTTCAGTTTGCCTTGGTGGCATCCACTCTTCTCTTTATTCAATCTGATTCCTCTGGTTCAGTTACTTCTTGTTGTTGAAGTAATTTTTATTTCACTTTGTGTCTGTTTATATCTTGTTTTAATGGTGAACACTTCCTTCCTTGTTTGAAGGGAGAGGGAGACAGAGTGATATAAAAATTGTAGTTGTTCCATCTTCTTTGAGGTGGAGACTTTCTTAGATGGAGTTGATGAAGTGGTTGAGAAAGTGAAAGATGATGTGTCTGAATGATCTCCTGATGAGTCTTCATCACTAGTACTGCCTTCTATTGGTGCTTGTGATTCATTTGGATTTAAATTTGCTCTTGGTATTGATAGTGGTACTACCAGTTCTCAAGGTTGTACTGGTATTTCTCAAGATTATTAATCTTCTTGATTAATAGGGGCATCATTTACTATTATTTCTTTGGCCTCTACTGGAATTGGAATTGGTCCATCTTCTTGGCCCTTAAGACAATGAGAGAACACTGATTCATCAAAAATGGCTTGTGTAGAGTCAAAGACTCTTCTTCTGATTGTTGACCAAAATCTCCAGCCTTTGATGTTTGGTATATAACCTATAAAGGTCATCTTTTCAGCTTTTGAGCTGAGTTTGTTATTTTTTGTTCTGAAGTGATATAAACAAATGCATTACAACTGAATACTGGGAAGTAAGAGACATCTGGCTTGTTACCACCTTTGAAGATTTCAATAGTAGTCTTCCAGTTGTAATGATACATTGGTTGTCTATTATAGATGAAGATTGCAGTTTCTACTGCATCTTGCCAAAAATCTTTTGGTAAGCATGCATGGTATTGCATTGCTTCTGCTTTTCCCATTATGGTTCTGTTAAATCTCTCTGCTTGACCATTTTGTTGAGGAGTGTGAAGTACTGTTGTTTGATGAGTGATACCACTGGAAGTGAAGAATGCATGAAGTTTGCCCATGAATTCTCCTCAGTCCAAATGAACAGAGGTAAGCTGTTGACCAGTGAATGTTTCAGCACAAGAAATCATATTTTGAGAGTGTTGTGTAGCAGCAGCTTTGTCTCTGATACCATTCCCTCCAGTGACTTCATCAGTCCAATGACTTTGGCACCCTCAAAAATATACAATACATTTTTTCTACACAATTACACTATTTACATGGTTTAAAATGAGTTTCTCAGATCTTGAATGAATAAAAATGGAGCAGAAATGAGTGAGATAGCTGATGACAGACTGTGACACACACTGTCACCTTTTGCCAGCTCTGCAATGGGGCTTGAAAAAATGGGAGCCTCACTGAGAACATGCCAAGCTGTCAGTCAGTTTGTGCTGGGCTCTGTTACAATTGATCTATTCATGATCTACACCATTTCCATGCTTAATACAGATTTACTAGCATTTTTCCGGATTTTCTAGAGTCTATTCCAATCTCTGACACTTTTATTAACATTAGAACCCTAAGGGTCTGAATAGATTGCACAGCTCAGCGCATCACACTATGTGGCCATATTTGTTCTGTGTGAGTTGTCCTCAGCTTCAACACCAGCCATCTTGTCAGAGATTGAAATTAATACTATGTTGATGCCCATTGAATTCTGCCACCAAGTATTGTTATGCCTGCTTGACATGGTTCAGGCAATTGTTATCTATATAATTCAATATGCTTTCAATACCAGTTCCTGATCATGATGAGATTTCATACCCTATCACACCTCCATCCTTTCTGAGCACCAGTGGGTGCTTGAACTTGTAACTGGGCACCCTGATTGAATTTGCTGTAAGCTGGGAATGAGGAAGGAAGTCTTTTTACAGCTTCTTGCTGAACTCTGTGGGGCAGGGCATGTAAATTCAAGGCATGTCAAGCTGGAAGAGCAAGTTGTGATATTTCTATATACATGTGTCACTGGTCTTACTACAGGCCATGTTGGGAAATGATTTCAGTGCTTGAATGACATGATCTCCAAGTATGGGATGACACACACACACTTTCTAACCAACTAACTACTTTCAAGACATTTCCAATCAATGGCAACCATCTTCACCTCTCCACCATTTTACATGAAATATGTTTGGTTTCTGTCATATCCGTGACAACTCCGGTCCCTCCAGAACCAACTCCGCTCGTACCTCTGGTGAATACTCACCAATTATGCACTCTCGTCCCCTCGGACCTCAGTATATACGATACGTCATCTCTTTGTTCCCTATTTAGTTAGTTCACACGCTCTGTACCTTTCCCCGACCCTGTGCAGCACAGCTCCGGCGAACTGCGCACCCGGAGCACAGCTCCGGTTATCTTTCCTCCGATCTCCGTCTTACCAATCAGATACGTACATACTTACTCATCCGAC